>VHZZ01014757.1:0-10315 GCA_009801015.1 Silene noctiflora
ATATGTGATCAATATGATCGACAATTTGTGATCGCATTATTGTCGGGGACACTTTTCTCCAATACGAGTAACTCAAATTCGATCGAGTAGAGGTCACTCGATCGAGTAACCAAACCACTCGATCGAGTAGAGGCCACTCGATTGAGTAACCCATATGCTCGATCGAGTAAGTCGCTACAGTAGTTTTACTTGACCGACTACTTAGCCCTTTTCACGTGTTCCTTCTTTCATTCTTCTATCTTTCTCTATTATCTTACAAACCCTATATTTCTTCCGCCCAACTCTTTGTTCCCAAATCCCTGGTGTTGTTTAGATTCTTCCTTGTTAATCGATCTACTTCGTGTGTGAAATAATTCAAGGTAATCATATCTTTATATTTATTGTTTTATTCAATTTAGGCATATGTAGTTAGTTGTTTATCTGAGAATTTGAGTTACAAATCATGGATTTTCGATTTTATTGTTGTCTTTCTGCGTAACAATGTTCTAGTTAGTCGCCATTCATGTTAGATTCTGGCTATATTCGATCAATTGTTGAGAATATGTGCATCGAAATTTCTAGGGTTTGCAAAATAAGTTGGATCTTTTCTGAACTTTTATGCATAAAAATGGGGAGATATGAGGTGGTGAATGCTGCTGGTGTAATATTTTCTGTTGATTTTTGTTAGTTTCTTCTAAAACTTTTGTCTTACAACTTCGTTTGAAAAGTGCCCCAAAACTGAATTTTGCCCCAAAAACTAGGTAATTCATGAACTTTTGTGAAGATGATTTGAAATAATTACGGCTATAACCTCTTTTGGAACGAAAACATGGCATTTTTGACAAATGTAAAACCGTCCTTTATGCGTGATGAAAGCTAAATGACTTGGGAGTTTTGAGTTGTTGGTATGTATTTGTGCAAGTAAAAGCTTGGTTGTGCTTTGTTGTTATTGATCATATGTTGAAACAGATGCCTAGAAACGTTGCTACCCGTTAAAGTAAGAGATCCCGAGCTGCTGAGAGAGAGGCGGGTGAGAGTAGTCAGGGGCTGGTTGTCCCATCTGTTGCTGAGTACCCTACAGTGATCTTTGCTGACTTCAAGCAAAGAGAGGCATTTTTAGAGTTGACCAAGAGGCTTATGAAGCCTACTAAGTGTATTGAATCAGTTGTGTTGGAGGACTTGGAGGTGGAGACTGATGTGAGGCACATTTTTGAGACCTTGGGCTTGACCGGTTTGTACTACCATAGGAAGCATTCCTACCCCTTTCTAACCCTCGAGTTACTGAGCTCGTATGTTTATGATGCCATGGCCGGAACCGTCTAGTTCCGTTTGTTGAACACTAACTTTCTCTTGACCATGGACCAGTTCGCGTCTTACCTCCGCCTTTCTCCACCCGAGGAGGGATACTTTAGGGATATTCCGACCGAGTGTGGGGCTAGTAAGTATATGTCGTGCTTCACCGGAAAACCCGCCCCGACTTCCAGCAACATGCTAATCAATGATGTTCAACATGTCACTCTAAAAAATTTTCTCCGAGCTTTGACTTGTCTCTTGTACGATAGGAAGGATGTGAGTAAGTTAAACTCACATGAGGTGATGTTATTAGTCTCTTATCTTAATCCCGATCGTGTTTAGAGGGTCTACTTTAATGCCCCGGCCCTCGTGTGTGCTAGTCTGGCTGAGCGGTTGACCACCTTTGAGGCCACTACGGCCATCACCCCTATGGCCCCGGTGGTGCCCACTTTGGATAAGGCTTATTTCCTCGACCAGAAATGGTAGAGAGTGTTGGAGGATGGTTG
Organism: Silene noctiflora; assembly: GCA_009801015.1. Classification (NCBI taxonomy): domain Eukaryota; kingdom Viridiplantae; phylum Streptophyta; class Magnoliopsida; order Caryophyllales; family Caryophyllaceae; genus Silene; species Silene noctiflora. Next base: position 1,779 of record VHZZ01014757.1, read on the forward strand.
GTTGTCTTAGAGGGTGTGGGGAGTGAGTTGGATGAGGGTACCAGACCCCGAGCACCTACCCGCGANTGGCCGCATCGGTGGTGGCTTCGGATTCAGATGAGGAGGAGGATGACCCGCGCCGGCAGTACTACTTGGTTGATGAGGGCCTTCTTGAGGTGATGTCAGAGCCGACCAAGGGGGATCGGACCAGACCTGAGGATCAGCGTCATAGGGTGGGGAGAGGACCCCGGAGAGTGAGAGAAAGGGTCGGTGAGACCCAACCGACGCAGGTCATGCCTCCTCAGCACCCATACCAGTACCCTAGCTACCCTTCCTCATTCACTCCTGAGATGCAGGAGAGCGAGCTGAAAGAGCGGATCTCCAACACGTTGGTCTTCCGCAACCTGTATGAGATGACGCATGTGCAGGGCATTGGGACCGAGTTGGCTCAACCGGTGTGGTGGAGGAGTGTCGGTGATGACAGTGGAGTCTTCCACTCCTATGGGGTTGACCGAGCTACGTGGGGATCTCCGGAGAGCTACCCTTACGGTTGCTTGGCGCGGTGGCGAGCGGGAGGAGATCCGGGAATCGGCGCTGCATCTAGTGGAGACGGGTTTGGAGCTGGCACGTCAGGTGGAGGTGGAGGCAATGATGAGATGGAGGATGAGCTAGTCTTGGATTGATGGCGAGGTATTTGTTGTTTTGATAATCATTTTATGACTTTTATTTGGTTGTTTTCGATTTTATTGGCTCTATGTTTGATACATTTCGGTTTGTATTTTGGCCCTAAGGCCGTATTTTGTTAGATTGTGAGATTTAGTATGCCGGCAAGCTATGCCGGAAATGGGAATCGATGTTAGTATGTTTTTATGTTTTCGTTATGTGACAAGTGTGAATAAGGGATCTATCTAACCTGTAGTTACTCGATCGAGTGCCCCTCACTCGATCGAGTAGCTGCAAATGGCATTCTGGACAGACTCTGGAAGGTAGTTACTCGATCTAGTAGCTAGTGATCTTGATCGAGTTGCCTCAACTCGATCGAGTGACTCGCTAACTCGATCGAGTGTGGCCTGTTTTGTGCTATCCTGTATTATACGATGACTTAATTCGCTTTTTGTTCGCATATATCGTTGTGCAGTGGCTTGTTTGACTCGGTTAGTCACTGTGTTGCATGTTACAAGTGCGGTTGGCGTAATATCGCTGCGTTTGTGGGTTTTGGTACGTCATGAGTATAAAATAATTGCTTGTTATGATCCGCATGGTCTTTATAATTTGGTGTGGTCGTCAAGTTGTGTCCGGTTGTATCAAGGCCGTAAAAGCGGGGCTATATCMTTAAGGAATCGCTATATTATCGTACGTYTAGGTGGATAATGGTATYCTTTACTCATTTCGTGATTGGCGTTATGTCTAATGTGGGTGTAAAGGTGTATATCGGCTTTGCTTTAATGTGTTTGGAATTTTTACGTAATGTCTTAATAGTATGGAGTTATTHTTTTCGTATATGTTAGTAGCTCGTCTTGAAGGTGAACTTCGGGGACGAAGTTCCTTTTAAGGGGGGAAGAGTAATGTCGCGTGAAGGAGCATCGGTGTTATTACTATGTCACGTTTACTTGGTTATTTTCGGTGTTTCAAAAAAAAAATTATGGATTGCAATAATTGTTGTTGGTTGGGTTTCATGGATGTGGGTGAGTTGTTTGTATGATGGTTGTAGTTACGATTGGAATAGTGAATTACTGACTTTTATTTTGTTATGGATATGGAATTGATGGCAAATTAATGAAATTTGATTTATGTGGATGTTAAATTGTGTTAGCAATGAACGATAAGATATTATATTTTGAGAATTCTAATGACCTATTAGGTGTGTATAATTGGTGGTAATAAGGACAGTTGTACTCGGTGAATGATGTGCATGATATATGGAATCGTACAATGGTTATGGTTGGTTAGTGGGTGGAAGTAACAACTGTGGTTGATGTGTTCTAGTTAGTGTACTCTCGTGAGTAATGTATGTTGGATGATTAGCCAGGAAGTAATATAATTAGTTCGTCTTAAGGGAGATGATGATGATGGGTGGGGAAAAGTGACAAGGGGTTGTGTATGGGTATAGTTGTGTCGGGATCGTGTCGGGATGAGTTGTCTTCAGAGGCGTAGTTCTTGTTCACTTTTGAGTCTTGGGAAAGGTTGAGCTGAACTTCGGGGGCAAAGTTTTTTTTAAGGGGCGAAGACTGTAATACCCGCCCTGTTAGGACCCTTTGACCACCGTTGACTGACCTTGGGTGCGTGTCCTGAAACCATGTAAGTCCTTCGTTGCTAGCGTCGTGGAGTAATTACTCGATCTAGCAAAGGCCACTCGATCGAGTAGCCTCGTTACCCGATCGAGTAGCCTCGTTACTCGATCGATTAAGTTAGTTACTCGATCGAGTAGCTTGTGTCCAGCGATAAAATATATATCGCGATATCCGAAAACTTGAATCATTTCCTTTTCGTTTTCCTAAACCTAGATGTCGTCGCCTCGCCTTCTCTTCTTCTGTTCTCACCCTTTTGAGGAAATGGGGGAGATGAGTCACCTTGGGGGACGAAAGCATGCGTCGGGAAGCGGTCTTGTCGCCGGGATGTTGGTATAGGTATGTGTTATCGTTGTCGTCATCAACACCCCTTGTAGTCTTAGTGATTGTGTAGTGGTAGTGATAGGTTGTCGTGATGTTTGGTATAGGGCGATTCGGTGGTTGCTTGTTGCTATGAGGTTGTGCACGGATTGCTGCAGATTTCTAGAGGTAGGGTTTCCCTACTCAGTTACTGTTTCATATGTTGACATTAATTGTATTGTTTGTTATGTTTATAAGTGTTTGGTTGTGTGCTGTGGTATGGTGGATGTGTGGTAATGGTTGTGTTGCGAGGTGCGTCCTCGGCTTAGTGGAGTCACTTCCGGGAGTGGCTTCACGCCCTTGATTCGCCCTCCGTGGAACCCGCCACGGGAGGGGATGTGCATGTTAATGAACAGGGTTTTCGCTCGTTGCGATGAGCGGGGCTTAGGTGGGAGCGACTGCGGTCCCCCACTGGCAGGGCTACTCAACTTGGTGTGTAGTCGGTGATGTGGTGTGGTGTGGTGGAGGAGTCGATGTGGTGTTGTGTGTGTTGATTGTAATTGTGGTTAAATACTTATATGGTACTGACCTTGTGTGGTGTTTCCTTGTTTTATTTCTTTGTGTTGTGTCTGCCGTGATCCTTATGGTGAGCAGTCGGTTTAAGCAGGATGCATTTGGATCTTGCTGGGTTAGACAGAGGGACGAGATCGCTAGGAGTCACGACAGTATAGTTATGTAGTTGATAGTGTCATGAGGTTTATCATCTTTCTTTTAAGTAGGACTTGTAACAACTTGTAATAACATAAAAGTGTTCTTTTATTGATGTTTAATATGTACTTGCCTCGGGTAACCGAGATGGTAACACCTTTATCTGCCCGGTAATGTCTTGTTAAGCTCCTTGGTAGATGGGGGCGTTACACTTTTACGAGACACTTAGCCAAAATCATTCTTTTGCTCAAATAAGTCTGTTTCGACACTTCCTCTCTTTATTTCTTCATTTTTTTCTCATTCAAAACCACAATCAAACATCGTTTGGACCCCCGAACGCATTCTAGCTTGGGGGAAGCTAGCTAATTAGTAAGTTTTTCATTAAAATTGCATTTGCATTCTGGTTTAGTTTTGCATCCCCATCTCCCTATGTTGGTTTTTCTTGTTTTTCTTTGTGTTTTTCGCGGTTAATCATGTTTTACACATTGAGGACAATGTGTTGTTCTAGCTTGGGGGAGGGAATACATTTGCATTATAGTTGTGATATTGCATGATAGTTAGTTTAGTTTTGCATGTTAGTTAGTTTGCATCTAGTTAGTGAAGATTTAGTAAGAATTTTTGAAAAATTTGTGTTGTTTTTTTGTTCTAGTTCTTTGCTTGTCCTACTTATGCCCTCTTGTTTTTCCCATTTTTAGCTTGATAGCTTTTGATTCTTCTTATTCGATGGGATTTAGCATGCATGAGGATGTCTTGACATAGTAGATGGAATATGGAAATTGGACCAAGTAGGCTTGATCTTTACTTTTGGCAAGCCACAAAATGGTAAGGTAGAGCCTCATTTGGCCGGTTCATCTATACCCGGTCTCACTTAGGTGAGTGGTAGGTCTCCTTATAGTGTGTGTTACATCAAAACGCACAAGTATGGTCTTTCATTTCACTTCTTTGAGCATTAATTTTATTATTGTTATGCATTTTTGAAGCCTTTCACTTTGATAAAATTGCCCATTTTTAGCCCCTTAACATGTTCATAATTCCCTAGCTACAATATAAATTGCTCACCCACCCTTGTTAAGCTAGTAGCTATGTTTTGGTTTTGGGATGCTCATTTTGGGACGTTCTTCAAAGTTATGTCATTGTGAATTGGTTTTCCGGAATAGTTGTTATTTTTGAGATTTGTAATGAAAGAAAGAGCAAAAGGAAAAAAACAAAATGAAAAAGAAAAAAATGAAAAAAGAGAAAAAGGAGAAAAAAGAAAAAAAAGAAAAAAAAAAAAAGAGATGTTGATTTAAGAAAGGAAGAAGAGGTTGAGTTAAGAAATTTTCGTGTGTTTATCAAAATGTTTTGGAGAATTTTCTTATGATTAGTAATGTAAGGAGTCATATGTCATTTTTTTAACTTCTAATTGGGTTATTTGGGTTCGGAATGAGCACTCTTTCATATGGATGTTGCTAGCTTAACCTTAGCTCCACATACCATAATTCATTTGTTCCCCCTTAAGTCCCATGTCACAATATAGCCTTCATATGGATGTTGCTAGCTTAACCTTAGATCCATATGGATTGTTTTGGCTTGAGTTTTGAGTTGATTACCATATTAGATTGTGGGCACTCTCATGAGTCGATGATGGTTTATTGATTATTCAAAATAAAAATGTCCTTTAACACAAAATTGAGTTATGAGTGGATCGTTAGAGTCCGAAAGTCAAACGATCATGCAAGAGCCGAAAAGTTTATTTTAAGTCAACATGCTACGCCGTCGTGTAAATCTCAACCATGATGTTGCTTTGGGATTTGAATCATTAGCTTGTTGGCTTGTTTGGGATTTGCAATTGAAGGGATGATTTCTTGCTTGAGGACAAGCAAGGGCTTAGCTTGGGGGAGTTTGATAAGTGCTTAATTTATATACTTTAACCCCTTAGATTAGCTCTATTTTACATGTCATTAAGCACTTATCATAGTGTTTTTGAGCTAATATTGTTATTCTAGTTGCATTTGCTTGTTTAAACATGTTTTGTAGGTATTTGAGCTTTTAGGAGCTAAAATTTACTAAAGATGCAACCTAGAGTACAAATGCTAAGTCATGAGCAAGTGTTGGACCAAGTGTTGCATGTTGCATGGGTTTTGCATGAAAATAAATTTGGATCAAAGAATAAAAATGCAAATAAAGTTAAATGCAAAGTCAAGCCCAAATTCAAGTCCAAATTAGGTGGAAACTTTGGATTCTAAAGCACATTGGATGCAAGAGTTGGAAGCATTAACCGGGTGATTAATCACATCATTAACACCCAACATTGGATACCCTTGGCATTAAAGTGGAGAAATAACGAGAGCGGCCTAGAAACACACGACCCCGATCGCAGCTCCCAAGTTCCATCCATTACTCTTACGCACTCCTATAAATAGGAGCCCTATGCTACACTTAGAGACATCACTTCTACACCACTTCTTACACGTATTTTCCATATAATTATCTCTAAATAATAGTAGTTAGGTTAGCTTAGTTTAGTTTAGTTTAGATTAGTATTTCATTGTTGTCACAAACAATTCCATTTACAATTCTAATTCAAGTTTATTTAAGTTATTGTTCTTCATATTCAAGTTATTCATTTCCTTTATGTTCTTCATTTCCATTTACGGTAATCCTTTCTAGTTTTCATTTTATTTATGTTGTTTAYTTTGTAGTTTTATATTTCATTTGCAAGTTTCATTTTACATTATAGTCTTACATTATGTTTGCATGTTTATTTCCATTTAGCATTTGTATTTCTTATTTCCTGCACATGAGTAGCTAGAATTCTCTAGTCTAGGCATTAGGGGATTCATGTATAATTGATAAATAAAACAAGTTGTTTAATTGGTTTTTCACTTATCATCTCTATCATGTTTGTTTGTAATGTTAGTTTACGATTAGTGGCCATAATCTTAGACTAAATCCATTATACATTCTATAAGTCGAGAGGCACGGAAATGTATTAGAACTAAACATGTGTAGTAGATCGACCTAACTCATAGTGAAAGCTTGTTAGGACCAGATTTAACGTCGATGCTAAAAGTGAAAGCTGGGTATATTTAGACCTAGGTGATCATTTCTGACTATTACCTTAACAACTAATTTAAATATTAATTTGCATGTATGAACCGACCTCCATAGACATATTTTATTTTATTGTTTGCATGTTTATTTATTTTGCATAAATCAACCAATCTATATAATTCGTGATCGTCCTAGATAAAATTCGTCCCATAACAACTAATTAACAACCACCGTACTCCACATGTGGATTCGACCCCTAAATACTACATTAATTTGTTGTACCTAGGGTATTTATTTTTGATAGGTTGGCGACGACCTCATCATGAGGTAAACTCATCCCAGAGACAAGTCCTGCAGAACCAGCTTGGGGAAACCAATGCAGTATGCCATGCATACAATGCAAACAATACAGATAATAATGATATAATGCAATCATCTCAGACATAAAGTTGAGGAAACCAATAACAACCAATCCATGATTAATATTTACGATGCCAAACATTTCCACATAACTTATCCAATAACATATATTCAATAATGATAGATATATTGAGTAGTTATCCTACCTTTTAGCAACTCCCAATAAGTAATCAATCCAAATAATAATAAACAACATTGTCAACAAATTCCGTCACCTAAAAAATTAATAACAACTACCATTACTATTTATTCTATCTTACAATTACGAAAGTAATTATTAATTAAACAAATTATTAAACAACCACAATTTACGAATTACTCTAACTATTTTATTAATTAACTAACATAAGTAATTACGTAAATTATTATAGTTAATTCCCGACTCGAATATTAACAAACTCGAAAACCCGAATAAAAAACACACACTCACACCATCACACATACACGGTTAAACCATGTTCTAAACGCCACCTACACGCTTAATCCCGCCACCCACCACAGCCAACAATACCACCAACCAAACCACCCTTATGCCGCCATCAACAACCATCACCACTACAACTTATTCCGCCACCCTACAACCACCAATCTCACGCCCTAACTCCTCTACTCACACCCATAACCCGACACCAACAACCAATAACCACCCCAACTACAACCACCACCTACCGTACTACACCTACCCAAACCACCACCGTCGACCACCCAGTAACACCTGTGAAACTACCAGACACTAGAACCACCACGACATCCAGGAAACACTTACACACGACCTACAATTCCCTTGACACGACACAACACAAACACACCACCACCAGCCACTAGTGGCCACCACCGTGGTCTCCTCTGACCCACGGTAGACCCACTAGTAGGTTCGACTTATCACGACACCATAGCCACCATCCACGACTCCCCTATACGACACAAACACCCTACACTTCCCAAACACTCCCTTGAGAAAACCGGATAAACCACCGCACAAACAACCACCTTTGGCCATCCGAACCACCCACCTAGGACCGACTAACCACCATGGTAACAACCCAACCAATCCCAGGTCAAAACGAGTCTTATAATGGAAATTGAATTCGTCTTAATCTTTGCGGTTTCATCCTCCAATTACCGGTCAACCTTCATCAATCCCCTGTCAAACCACCAGTCCACGGTCAAGTCAAGATGTTACGACTAGCCTAAGGTCTGTCTATGGCCAGGGCTAAAGTTAATGGGTCACGGTTATGGAAAGTCAATATAAGTCAAAATTAAAACGGTGCTAAAGCGATATAGTTATAAGACCGTTTTTACGAAACTTACTTGAGGCGATTAAAATTATTAGAAATATGATATTCCTCCCTAAAATTCTTCTTCTCTTATTGTGAATTACAAAGGGTACACTACGCCAAATAACACCTACAACAATGGTTAAATAAGGTATAATACCATTGTGAATAAAAACACAGAACCGTTATCACATTGACCATTGTTAATTAGTGACAACGACTTAGATATAACAGGGAACCGTTGTTAAACCGATTTTAACAGTTTATAAAACCGTGGTAAAATAATGTAACAACGGCGAGAAACTATTATGAAACCTTAATCTGGTAACTGTTTGACTTTATCCAAACCGTTGTTAATTGTATACGATGAAAAAAAAAGTGACAAAAACGTGAAACGGGCAACGGTTTTGTTGTACAATTGTAACACCCCCATATTTCGAGGCACCTTACCAAGGACTACCTCTGAATACAAGGATGCTACCATCTCGGTTTCCCGAGGCAGTGAACATCATAGTAACAATAAAGAAACATT
>VHZZ01014765.1:26472-49566 GCA_009801015.1 Silene noctiflora
GTTAAACAGGTTGTATCCCCCTTTCCTCCTTTAGATAAGATTGGCATTAATTTTGTTCAAAGGGAGGCCGAAGAAATACCGGCCATGAAGCATATGAAGATGGACTGAATTCCATATATTCCTTTTGAAAACAGGTAATTGTTTATGTCGACTAACAATAGTATTTGTGTATATTCTTGTTACTATTTGCACTATATATGTTCTTAAAATTTGACTCTAGTATATGATTTTACTTGCAGGCATAAGATGGTGGAACGGTTGAAGTTAGATATATTTATTTTGTGTTGTACGCGAGAAGGTTTGACCGTTGTCACTTATATTTTCTTACATTTCTTGTTGGAGGGTCTATATCATTGTTGTTCAGTTAGACAGTTAGTCTCTGTCGACGACATAGAATTGGTTCAAGTAGACTAGTAGAGGCCTACTTCAGTTAGGGTTCCAGAACTTTCCTCCTTTCACGGGATAGATTGGGATGAAAGGCTTGATTTGGGCCACTCTAAATAATTACCAACAATTCATATAGTTTGTTCGCTAGTTGGGTGTTTCATTTTCATTGGTTCTAAAATGCGTTATATATATACTTGCAATTCTGCTGCTACATTTGACAACTTTTTTTTAAAAAACTTCAATTCAATAATGCAGTGCATTTATTGTACAACCTGCTTGTAATATTCGTTTAAGGTGAGTTGAACGCATTTCTCATTTGTAGTTCTCACTGCAGATGTGCAATAAGGAATTTAACGGAAGACCGGGTGAGGAAATTCGAGTATTGCTTACCCTGTGAGTTATCAACTTAACTTGTCATTTTAGATAATCCAATAAGTTTGAATTAAGTCCATTCATGGTCAATGAATTAGTAARCTTTTCAGCATAGTAAATGATTTGAACTGCTTGATTACTTTTATGTTTTCAACTGAAAYTGTGAGATGCAATCCCTGTCATGCATGACAGATTTCTACAACCCCTTTTTGGAAGATGAGCTTGAACAAAGTACCGAAGTTATGGTTAACTATCAAATGGATCTGAATCCGATAAGTTTAAACATTTGCTAAGCAAAGTCTGGTTTTAATGTGTTTTTTTTTAGTTTTTTTTTTCCTACAATTTCTTTCTTTTCTGTTACGTCGCTTATAGTTTATAAATGTGTTTTTCACTTGCTCATATCTGAAATCTCTACCTTTTCCAGGTATTTTGTATATTTGATTGGGAGTTCGACAAACTTGGGGTACTGTTTCACAGTGATGTACAATCTGTAGAAACAAGATTTTTTTGGAATCAGTCTGTCTTGTAAATTGTCCTGGATTAGTGTTCAATGTCAAACTTTAGTTACAATTTCAATTGAATATAGTTTCAAATCGTCATGTCTGTGCAACGGATTAAACACTCTTGAAGATTGACAACTCAATATAGTCATATTTTTTATTTCCTTGGTTGTCTCTGTCCTTGATGAGTATCTGATACCCTAATATTTCTGGGTATTGTCTCACAATAGCCAATAGATTGTTGGTCTGATCTCAAAATGTTGTATTTGCTTCACCCCCATTTTAAATTTCCTGTTCTCAAGATGCTATTCATTTTGTAGTCCTCGCATTTACACTTGAGAGGGTTAGCTATTCTGAGTCTTAGATTTATAGTGTTTGTAGTCCTTGATGAGTCGTGTTGCATTGACTTCATTCTTTCTCTACTCTCTGCGGGTCGTCAGCAAGAGTAACTTTATCCTACATCTGTTACGAACACTATTTTCTTTCATCTCCCTTCAAATTACAAGCTCTTTTCCGGTGGTGGTCACCTGTTCGTTATAGATTAAACTTGCTTTGATATATTTGGCATTAAATATTGTCTTGTGAATGAACTCATGTTTCTCAGGGCTGTATTCGAATTTTGTAGTGACAAATTGATCTTGTATTAACGTCTTTTTTAGTAATGAAGCATATTAAACAAAGAATTAAAACGAGTGTCTATTTTGTACAGAGTAKTGTTTTTGGCATTTAGCAGCTGAGTAGACATACGATGTCTATTTAGCGCCCTTTTTTTTATTAAACAAAGAATTAAAGGCATCAGTTGTGGTTTAGAACTGATTCCAAAGACACGCCTTTGGCATCGATTGTGGAGTGGAACCGATTCCAAAGGTCTATCTTTGGCATCGGTTGTGTATAAGAACCGATTCCAAAGATACTCTTTAGCATCAGTTCAACAACCGATGCCAATACTTCATACCAAAGGCATCTGCGCCAGTGGCATCCCCGCGAACCGATGCCAAAGGGTGCTCTACAACCGGTGCCATAGGATATTATTATACTAGTGACCACACCGACTCCACCACCACACCACATCGCATCACATCACTGACTACACACCAAGGTGTGTAGCCCTGCCAGTGGGGGACCGCAACCGTTCCCACCTAAGCCCCACTCATGTATCCGAGCGTAAACCCATGTTCATTATTGTGCATATCCAATCCCGTGGCGGGTTCCACGGAGGGCGAATCAAGGGCGTGAAGCCACTCCCGCAAGTGACTCTACTCAGTCGAGGACGCACCTCGCAACACCTCCAGCACCACGAATCCACAATACACATATACAACCAAACATCCAAACACTACGTATTAACAACACATCCCATACATATATATACATTACTGAGTAGGAAAACCTACCTCTAGCAAGACGCAGCGAATCCGCACACAGCCTCACGGCAACAAGCAACCACCGTAACATCCTATACCAAATAATACGAAATCTATCACTATTACCACACACATCACTAAAACTAATAGAGACGATGACGATGGCGATAACAACATACTTATACTAGCATTCCGGCGACAAGACGGCTTCCCGACACATGCTCCCGTCCCCCACGGTGACTCATCTCCTCTAATTCCTCAATAGGATGAGAATAGGAGAAGGAAAGGCGAGGCGGCGATATCTAGATTTAGGAAAACGAAAATGAAATGATTCGGGTTTTCTGACGTCGCGATATATATTTTATCGCTGGACACGAGCTACTCGATCGAGTAACTAACTTACTCGATCGAGTGCACCCAACTCGATCGAGTAACAAGGTTACTCGATCGAGTCATAACTCAACAACACCAACAACGAAGGATCTACAAGGACTCAGAACACGCACCTAAGGTCAGTCAACGGTAGTCAAAGGGTCCTAACAGGGCGGGTATTATAAATTATCGTGCTATTGTTGGCAGTTTGCAATATTTGTCTCTTACCCGTCCCGACATAGCCTTCCCGGTGAATAAACTGGCACAATTCCTCACACATCTGACTTCTACTCATTGGTATGCTCTCAAGCGTCTCTTACGGTTTCTGAAAGGTACTCTTCATCATGGTATTTATTTTTGCAGGAATAACTCATTTAATCTTCATGCGTATTGCGATGCGGATTTGGCCGGTGATCACAATGATTATTTGTCCACAACCGGTTACATTGTATTTATTGGTTACCATCTTATCTCATGGTCCTCCAAGAAGCAACGCGCCCTCTCCCGGTCCTCTACCGAGGCCGAATTTTGCCCTATAACTGATATTACTTCTGAAATGCTTTGGTTAAAATCTTTACTCTCTGAATTATGCATTTCTTTGTCCACTACTCCTGTTATTTTCAGCGATAATCTCGGTGCTACAAACTAATCGGCCAATCCAATTTTGCATTCCCGAATGAAACATCTTGCCTTGGCTTTTCATTTCGTCCGAGAACAAGTTCAATTGGGTGCTATTCGCATTCAACATATTAATGGCGATGATAAGCTTGCGGATACTCTTACTAAGCCATTGACCCGTCCTCGGTTCACCTTGCTAGCTACCAAGATTGGACTCACCCTTCGGCCGTCCATCTTACGGGAGCCTGTTAAGAATATAATATTATCCAACAACAAGTCAAGCTATTCCAGTCAACCTGCACAACCGAAGCCCTCTTCTTCTCCTTAATTATATCCTAGTTTAGTTAATTGTTATTAGTCAAATATATCTCCTTATGTATCTCCTTATTTGTAGTTCAGTTAGCTAGTTTCTAGCTCTGAGTTAGCTTAGTTGTAGCTTTACCTATTTGTATAAATACCTGATATTGTGACCCTTTTAGTAATCATCAAATATAATCTCATTCAATTCTTTACATCTCCTACCCTCTGTCATTACTAAAATGCAATACTCATGATATGATGGTGATGAATGATGATAAAACGAAGATACTGACATGTAAGTTAAAGCAATGGGCTTTAATAAAAATAGGTACTACAATATTTATATTCTATGGAGTAAATTATATACATTGTAACAGCTCTTTTTTGTTTGGAAAATAGGAAATATTTAAATTTAAATGGATTTTAGCACTTTTAAAGGTTATGTTATTTACTCTACAAATTCCAATATAGGTACAAACTGAGTTCTAATTAGAACTCGATTCTTAGAATTAAGAACAAACATTTACTTGCAATAGAAGAACTTTTTATTTTGAGTTCCTAGTGACAACCCCAAGACTAAGAACTGTTGGAGTAAGTGTCCTCAACAATAGTGCGATCACATGATTTAAGTATCATTGTAAAACTCAAAATAAGAATACGTGAGGGATGATTATTTTATAAGTCAACTGATCAACATTAATCGGTAATGATTGACTAACTAGAGTTTGACATTACTGTCGTTTGAACGTGGTGATTAGTTGATCCCTTAAGGTCACACCTATAGGACAATTCCCTTAATAGATAAAGTTAATTAGTTGTATATTGATACAAGTTAATTAAATCCTTAAAATTGAACAATTTGTATTTGTGAGATGAGAATTAATATCTTATTGTAATTTGATTAAATAAGATATGTTTTAGTAATTAAAATGCTTTATTACTAAAATTGATTATTGTTTATGAAACAATTATTGTAAGAATGAATTGTTAATTATAATTACAATATGTTGTGAATTATATTAACATGACCCATTTTAATTATATGTAATTGTGAATTACTATATATTTTGTCAAGTATAATTTATTTTATTAAGTAATGATATTTAAAATGTTAAATATGCATTATATTGTTTTATGACATGATACTTGTTACATGTTATATAATGTGTGACATTAGACAATTGACAAAAACATAAAATGGATCCATATTTACTTGAGGACCGAATAAATGGAGGATTATGGGTTAGTGGGTGATTTGTTTAATAGTAAATTAAACATCATCATTACCCTAAAAGTCTAGGCTTGCATACCTACACATGGAGAAGGTAAATGTGCAAAAATTAAAGCCATGCTTGGCTCCTTGAACCCCCCCAAACCGGCTCCCTATACAAACATAAGAAATTATTTTCTTATTTGACATACAATTCATTCTTACACAATACTCCAAGTTTTATGTAAAAAAAAAAAAAAAAATCTCTCATTCTCTCTCTAAAATTGTTTTAGATCTCAAAATTGTTCTTGCATAAAACTCTAAAATACAACACATTACTAGTAGTAGTAATTAAATTTATTGATAGAGTTTATTTTAGGATTATTTAACAAAAATACTCCAAACTATTGGCCATCTTCTAAAAATACTCCAAATTTCAGTTTAACTCACAATAAACCATACTAATGCCTCCCTCTTCTCGTATTATACTTAAATCATWTTTAACCTGTAAAACCGGTTAAAGTTCATGTAAATGATAGTGGGTCCCATAGTCATCACCATCTCAAACACCATTACTACTGCCTTCGCTCTTATTCACACCATAACAATAGACATCTACACCAACACCACCTTCCAACCACCACCAAACCACCTACATACCACCGCCGTCAGTCACCTTGCTTAACGCACCACCCACGCTACACTTAACTACTGACCGACCTATTCACACCGAGTTTCTCCACCACCATTCACACCATGACCACCACAATTCATTCGTCATCAATGCAAAACATCATCATTCAGAATCAACACCAACATCGAGTCGCACCTGAGTTGACATCCCGCCCTTCATTCTCGTCGTCGATTATCGCGGCTCCGACTTCGTCCATCTTACGAGACGCACATCTCCCATATTCGCTTTCCCATTGTCTTCCTTCCCTCCTCTAATAGTCAAGGTAAACCCTAGATCCCCTGATCAAATTTAGGGATTTTAGGGTAAATATTATTTTTAGGTTTGGGGGGGTTTAGGGGGATGCCGTTATGGTACATTGGTACTCGAAGGTATCCCCGTATGGGTCAATAATTAAACAAGGAGGTGGCAGTTGTGATGTTGAATTGTTGGGGATGGATTAGTGTTGGGTAGGTCATGGATATAGGAGAATTAGAGGGAGTGACCTGCCAAAGAGGTAGACGGTCACTTGAGTTTAATATAAGAAGATGAGGAAATTGTACGTTTTATTGTGAGTTAAATTGAAGTCTGGAGTATTTTAAGAAGACCGTCTATAGTTTGGAGTATTCTTGTTAAATAACCCTTTATTTTAAGGTCACTGGTATATTAATCTAGTTAATTAATATATTAGTTTTAAGGGTTTGAGTCTTGGTGCAATCTTTGGAGAATCTCTATACTTGAGGTTTTGGAGGATCATCCAACACTATTAGCTCAAGAACAAGTGAAGGTAGGAGACCTTACTTGTGCCCTAAAACCGAAACACTAATCTTAGTAAGGAGATATTTTTCTCTTATCTTGCTCTTTATTTTGTTATGCATGGACTAGATCCACTTAATTAAAGAATTAATTATTTTGTTATTTGATGAGTCAAATAAAATGGTTTATGAAACTTTCAAGAACTACTATTGTCATTGCTCTTATGTCGTTATAGTTACACCTGTCAAACAGATCGGACCATGTCGAATTCGTGTTCATATCACATGTAAACGGGTTATGAACTTTTCAACCCAAACTCAACCCAATTAAATATCGTGTCGTGTTCGTGTCAACCCACTTACATAAATGGGTCGTCCAGCCTCAACCCAAATCCCTTAATCTCGTGTTGCATTCGTATCGGATTTTCGTGTCATGTCTATATTTGGAAAGTTTAAATACATCTATATGATAGAGGATCAAGAAAAAATAAGATTAATTTAGTAAACAAGTCATTCGTGTACGATTCGTGTTTAGAGAGCTCAATCCAAACCTGACCCGATTAAATCACATGTCATGTTCATTGTTGACCCACTTACATAAATGAGTCATTAAGTCTCAACCCAAACCCGCTAATTTCGTGTCGTGTCATTTTTTACCAGCTTTAGTTATAGACTTATAGTCTTGTACTCTTGATCCTCAAGCAACGTGTAAAACATTGCTTCTAATTGTCGTGTCATTTTTTCTATTAATTATTTATAATTATCATGATTTGCCATGACACACATTTCTCCAATTTCATTATTGCCCTCTTTAAATCCATCTATCGAATATGAATTTTATACAAAAGAATATCAAAATTTACACTTCTAATTGGTTATAGAGTTGGCCTTGTGTAAAACATTTGGGCAACAAATTAGTGTAAAACAATCCATAAGTCAAAGATACCCCCTTCCCAAAATATGGATAGTTAATAAGAGAAGATGTAAGAGGGTGTATAGCGGTGTAGGTAAAATTGTAAGGTGATCCTCATATATACTAAGAGAATAAAAATTCTCAAATATTTTCCCTAAAAAATGAATATGCTTAACTAAGAAAACAAAAATTTCTTTTTATTAAATGATTTTATCTTTTAAACCATATAGTTTTTTATTCACTATAATATATTTTGAACTAAATTATAAGTATTCATTTAATTATAACAAAAACTGATATATAAATCTAAAACTTTGTATATGAAAAACCTATAAATTGATATGATGTAATTCTTATAAAAAAGCTTAACATGTACTTAATTAGTATAAAAAAAAAACTATGAACTGATATTATTAATTTCATAAAAACAAAATCATTAAAACTATTTGAGAAAATTTATAAAATTGGAATTAGTAGTTACAAAGCATGTGGTAAAAAAGTTTCATTAAAATACATATTGCATGACTACTCAATTCTTTTGATTAGTTTTCTATTTCACTTTTTATTCTCATATTAAAATATGAAAAATTAATTATGTATCAGTTTAAAATCTATAAATAAGACATTATTATAAAGTAAATTATTTATATATACCGTGCATGCATGCACGAGATTCATACTCATTGTACACTAATTTAGTGTAAAACCACCTTACACAAAACATATTGTTGTTTATAATCCAACAAAATATCACAAATATCACAATTATTGATTGTCTTAATTAAATATGGATAATCATGCACAAATCGTACACGAATAATAATAATAAAATAACCGTCAACCTTTTAATGCAATATTTTTTAAAATCCGTGATCCTTTTAATACAATATTTTTTAAATTCATCATATCACACAAAACTAATATTTTACTATTTATTCTGGTAAGAAAAAAATGAAATACACAAATTAAAATCATCCACGCTTTTCCACCATTTCTTGTTGTTCTTCCCCTTCCTCAGGTTCCTCAATCTTCCTCCTCATCCTCATATAAACCCTAATTAAATACTCATCTTCCTCTAATTAATATCATCCATTAACGCTCTTATGTTGTTTCTACTCGTACCGTTAATGGATTTATCCATTAATTAATTAATACGTATTAAATTAAACAATTCAATTAAATTCATTAAATATCAACGACGATTCCTTCTGGAATATTCTTCTCTAGACGCCATCGTCGCCGTTCCTCCATTTCTACGGAGCTTCCCTATCGCAGGTACCCTTCATTCTTGTGCTTTCATTTCTTCAATTTCCCTAATGTAATTTGGGGATTGATTGATTTTGTAATTTTTTTTTTTTTTTTTTTTTGATTTTTAGGGCTAGGGTTAGGTCGACATCGGCAACAATGGAAGGGGGAAGCGCGAATTCCGACGGAAATAGGGAGAGGAATTCAGCTTCTTCTAGAAGATACAGAGTTCCATTATCAGCCTCTAATTTTATACGTTCTCCAATTTCCGCGCTTCTAGAATATTCCGGTTTGTTAAGGCCGAGGTCCAGTAATTTTGAGTCTGAGCCATTGACGGCCGCCTCATCATTGTCCCCGCCGCAGTATACGCCGCAGGTTCAGGATTCTACGCCGGCGAATGACGGTGAGGTTTCTATTAGGATTATTGGATCGTCGGAAGGGGATTCGTCGAGTTTAGGGCAGAATTGTGGTGGTGGTGGGGGTGGGAGTGAGGGAACGGCGGTGGCAGCAGTGGGGCAGGAGGAGGTGAGTGGTGAGCGAGGAACGGGGGTGGCTGTGGCAGTGGGAGATGGAGTTTCGAGTTCTAGTGGTGATGCTGAGGCTGCTGAGACTGGTGGGGCAGGTAATCGGGATTCTGCATATCAGAGATATGATATACAGCAGGCTGCTAGGTGGATTGAGCAGGTCCTGCCTTTCTCGTTGCTGTTGCTCGTCGTCTTTATCCGTCAACACTTGCAAGGTATGTCATCTTTTATACTGGTTTTGGTTGCTTACGTTTGTTGGAGATTGAAACTTTGTAATCTTTATGCTATTATGATGTTAATATGGTTTTGTTTCTGTCCTCTGTTGGTCTGTGCTGGAGTGATTTTTCAGATAACTTTCTCCAAAGTGAAGATCTTTTTGTTAATTATATGTGAACTGTGGAAACTTTGGTTCAGGATAAAACTTTTTTATGAAAGTTTGATTTTTAATCCTAGTTTCTTCCTCTGCTCTAAGATCACAGTTGTAAGCTTGTAGGACATGGTTCTTTATTGCAAGACCTCGAGTTTGTGACTGTGCTATATTATGTTGAGTTCATTTTGTTTCGTTTGGAAATGCACAGGCTTCTTTGTCACAATTTGGATTGCTGTTTTCATGTTCAAGTCAAATGACATCCTCCGTAAACAAACTGCTCTAAAGGTGCTCAAGTCTTTCTTCACTTTAATCTTCACACAGTAACAAATAAAAAGTCGAATTTAAGTGTCTTCATACTATGCGACTCAATGAAAACAGTCATTTGATAAATGATCTCTGTCATGCAGGATGAGAGGAAAGTACCTATATTGGTTGGCATTTCCATTTTGTTCACCCTTCATATTGCTGGGGTATACTGGTGGTACCGCAATGATGACCTTCTCTATCCACTGATCATGCTTCCTCCAAAAGATATACCTCCATTCTGGCATGCTGTTTTTATCATCATGGTCAATGGTGGGGATTTCTTTCTCTTTGTTTCTCTTAACATCTTCCTATGAGTAAACTGGACTTGCAGTGGCTACAGTGTGTTGTATGGCAATATAATTTGCCATTCATTGCGTGTGTTTCCTAGTGAAACAACTATCTTGTGTTTTACTATTAATTGTTAGTCAAACTAGGTTGGGAGGTATCTCTTTCAAGGATAATATTGGTAGGATTATATCATGGATGGCTGGGGATAATACCAGGCAAGCCGGCTGGGCTGATTAGAAATTAAATGTAGGTGTGAATAAGTGGCCTTGTTTTCTTTGTCAAGATGGAAGAATTTGTTGACGAGTTTGGCTCAACCACCTTTTTTCAGCGTCATAGGCATTTGGTAATAGGTACCAGTGTATCACCAGTTTAGTGTTTTTTTTTTTTTTGTTTTTTGTTTTTAATGTGATTGACCCGCCTCCTAACTATACTCACCTTAGTTCTTTTTGCTTTCTCTATCTCTTATTGTTTTGGTTTATGGTGTTATGGATTGGGCCACTATGTTGCAAATTTGTTTTGTACCTTGGTATATATTTATGGCCGCCGCATATAATGAGAAGACCGAGTTATTAGAATCAGTATCAGACGCTAAGATTGGAGTTTTGATTTTGCTGATCAACTTATCAAAATGATAAGGTTATATAGTTTTTACAGTCCCTTCCCCAGATCCCTTCCTCATCCTGTGGTGATTTAGGTGCTCTATAACATATAAGCGGTGATGGCTGGGTAAAAGGAGTCAGATGTAAACATGCTTAGTTAGCTTACCCGTTTGTTACTGGTAACATCACAAAGTTTTTTCCTAATGACCCATAATAAAAATTGTGTCGAAATTTAATAGATTGCTGCTCCCCAAGTTTGACTCCATTGGAAGTGGAACAAGTGGTATCAAACTATCAATGGTTCCTGTTGCTATAATCTATTTTTGGAGAATGCTTTTGAGATTCTTTTGAGAGTTGATAACTGTACTCTTTGGGACAAAATTATAAGAGTGCCTTGTAGCTTTTTGGCACATGCTTTAAGAGTAGAAAATGGTCTCTGTTAGGACAAAATTATTAGTGGTTGTTGGCTGAGTTATGGTAATGAGAACAGTCACATCCAAGTTCATTTATTTGTGTCACTCTGAAGATGTGGAGATCAAGGGTAAGAGAGGCAGTGGGAGTCAGAATGCTTGAAAATGGCCTTGATGTTCATTTTCTTGTTAGCCTATGGAAGATGCTTTCGTGTGCTTGAAGTGTTTATAGATTTTGCTGCTGCCGCATTATTTTTGTTCTAGTGTTCTACTCATGTGCTTTTTAATTCGCTGCTGTGTTGTTTCTGAGACAAGAATGTTATAGACACCCTAGGATTACAGTAACACTTTCCATTGTCTGATTCCTATTATGTGATATGGAGGTGACATGACAAGTAATGATGCCACATGGATGGATACAAAACATCTTTGTTCAGACCAGGTTGTAGAATAGTGGTGCAACATCACATTGTTTTGTGACTCCTGCAGCCTGGGTTTAAGTTCTTATCAAGGCACTTTGAGGAAGTTAAATGACCCCTTCCCCGCCCCATATAGGGTGTACATGTTTTCATGCAAAAATATTTTTGTAGATTGTTTTTACGAAATTAGGGAAGAGTTTGTGTAATAGACTTTCATCTTCAGTAGGGCCAGAACTTACTGCAAATTGCCTAATTAAAACTCTCGATGCTTTTATATCATGAATTCATGATGGAGCAGATTGTCGTTGCATCTTATAATAAATATTTCATTACGAGTCTAGAGTTCAGCCTCTTTGTGTTTGTAAAGTCTAAAGATCCACTGCAGTACGTAAATAACTGCATAGTTTGCAGTTGGTTCATATACACCATCAATTTCCATTCAAGAGTCATTGATCAACGTCATAAAAAACACTCATCAAAATTTTGTAAAAGATGTCAAAAAAACAGCCTGTATTCCTTTCTTCTTACATAACCCACATAACAGCCACCATCCACCGGCCACCACCGACAAATTCTGGGTAGTCCAGATGCAACACTTTCTATGGGGAACATCGAAGCGTTGCATTAGCCCAAATGGGCTCATCCACCAGCTTTATGGCATTTTTAGTTTGAAATGCACGGGCTAATTGTCCTCCCTTCTACCGCCTTATTGGTGTATCGGTTATGAGTTTGATATGAAATGTTTTACGTTTCACTATAGTTTTCCCGTGGCTTAAAATTCAAACTTACAGATTGTGTTTAGAGAAAAGCAATGAGAAGCATCTCAGTGTTGAATTTTTTTGATACATGGTGTGTGACTGTGTGTACCCTCTTTGTTGGAAATACTTTCTCTTTTTTGCTTTGAAGGGGAAAAATATGCGCCGCTGCTTTATTTCTATTAATCTTTCCCCAATAGTCGTAATGGTAGAAAATTTTTGTTTGAATCTATAGCATATCCTCTCCTGACTCTTATATTACTGGTCTTATTTTGATGAATTAGATCACTGGCTTGTACAAAAGCAAAACTACGGAAAATTGGGAATTATTGTTTTCCGTTAAACTCGTGCTTAGTTTTCATGTAGATAAAGGCGGCATCTTCTTTTTTGTTTTTAAATTTTTTTTGATGTATTTCTTCTACAGAACTTCTTATATTGGTTATTCACAGTCCTGTTAGCAATTTAGACTGTTGTTAGTGTGACGCGGTTATTCACAGTCCTGTTAGCATGTTAGCAATTTAGTCTGTTGTTATAGTGTGACACATTTTTTATGATTAGCTCACGTAATTTGAGGGCGTTGTTCAGTTCTCAGTTTTTTCTCAGTTTTTTGAGATGTGATTTTGTTTCATTTGTTATCCTTGATTATTTAATTTTTCTTTTTTTATTATTTTACTACCTTTTCTCCTCTTCTACGCTTTAGTTCTCATTCTTGCTATTTCGAATATTCGGTAGTTTAAAGCATTTGGCTTTTATTTTTTTTTAAAAAAAAACGTAAGTCATTAGAACAGCTTTTAGTGAAATCATCTGTCTTTTTTGTGTTTGGAAAGTGAGTTGCTTATGGTTATGTCTCAGATACCTTGGTCCGTCAGGCAGCGATGGTCATCAAGTGCCTCTTACTTATGTATTACAAAAACAGCCGAGGAAGGAATTACCGTAGGCAGGTATGCCAGATAATATCATGATTTTCATTTTTTAACTCCGTGAAAGCTGTCTTATTTAGTCTTTTAACTCCTCTGCTTCCTTTGAAGGGGCAAATGCTGACTCTGGTGGAGTACCTATTGCTGCTGTATCGTGCATTGCTGCCGACCCCAGTTTGGTACAGGTTCTTCCTGAACAAAGAGTATGGCAGTCTCTTTTCATCATTAATGACTGGATTGTATTTGACTTTTAAGCTCACATCGGTGGTTGAAAAGGTTCGTCTCTGGGTTATGTATATTCTAGATCTTAAGCTGTTTCAAAGCTCTCTTGAAATTTGAATGTAACCCTGCTTCGATTCATATCAGGTTCAGTCATTTTTCGCTTCAATTAAGGCATTGTCACGCAAGGAGGTCCATTATGGGGCTCATGCCACTTCAGAGCAGGTACTGCAACTGTGAAAATTTTCCAATGGAGATTTTGTGAAAATTATACTACTGCATTAAATTATGCATTCTTTTAAGATGCACCTTTTATCCCCTCCTTTCTGTGTACTGCCCCTTTTCTTCACCTACTCTGTTTCCTTTATCCTTTTGTTTCAACATTTCTCCTTGATTCTTTCTCTTCTTCATGTCAATTGATTCTCCAATTTTTTCCTCAGATTAGGGCGTTGTTGTTTTTGTTGCTTTTAATTCTTCAATGTTTCCTCGGCACTTATGTTCTTGGCACACCTTAATATGGTTGCGCTCTAGAATTCTGTGTACAGTGGATGAGTGTGCTTCTTATATGTTCATGTTCCGTCCCTCTCTCTTTCTCTCTACCTTACTTCACCCTCCAGCCCCCTTAATTGAATGAAAATATGAAATAACACAGTACAGAAAAGAAAAGCCAGCGAGTAATACAAAGTGGTCAAAGAGCTGTTTTATTTTTTGGAATGTGGCCATCAATAATTGATAACGTGGTTGTGTGCACAGGTTACTGCAGCAGGGGATATGTGTGCTATTTGTCAGGAGAAGATGCATTCTCCAATTTTGCTTCGTTGCAAGCACATTTTTTGCGAGGACTGTGTGTCAGAGTGGTAAGTGATTGTTGGTTACAGTTGAGGATTTGCTTTGGAACATTTTCTTGCTTCTGGGTTTTTGTTTTTACTTTTCATGAACATTATGGCTCATTTGAAAATGACTTCTCTACGTTTGTACTTTGTATTGATCGGGTATGTCTAACCTTCTTGTACTGCCATGCGCAAGAGTCTTTGGGTGCATGGCTAAGTTGGTTTCTGTACTTGCTTGATAAAGATATAAACTGAACGAGTTAAGCCCCGAGGATGTCTGATTGTCTAAGAGATAGAGAGTGAACTATGCGGGGTGGAGAAAAAGGATACTAACAATAGTAAGCCATAATACAGCATCTTGACATGAAAGATAGAGATCTTAACCGTCAAATTGGGGGTCATGTGGGAAACGGAAAAGTTCACACAAACTTGTATCAAACAGTTTACATGACTATTAAATTCATAAAAATTCGGGTTGGTCTCTAAAAGGCTTGATAATTTCATGAGGAATACATGGAATTGTGTTGATCGCACATTTGAGGCAGTCTTAAACAAGACTCTTAAAACCTTTCTATTTTTAACTAAATTGACCATTTTGGCAGGTTTGAGAGGGAAAGAACGTGCCCCCTGTGTCGAGCTTTGGTCAAGCCTGCAGATTTAAAATCATTCGGTGATGGTTCGACAAGTCTGTTTTTTCAGCTATTCTAAGCAGAAGCGGAATGTGCTGTAGATGATTTGCGCAGCCAATTGTTAACTTCTGGAATTAAACCAAGACCTAACTGACAACATCTGTGTTCATATGTCTCTGTATCTTAAAACCGGCACTTGTATCTATAATCTAAGCTCTAGTTAGTAAGTTATTCAATAGTGATTTTATACAGTCAAAACTTTGTATACAACTGTACAATCTCCGGCAATGGAAATTTTCTTGAAGAGAAATTTGTGCAACTCGATCATGCCCACTCAATTGTTCTATTTCACTCCATGCTTACTTGGTTGTTACTTCTTAGATCCGTGTTCAACATTGGCACTCGATCATTCACCAGTCATGCCACTCGATGGTTCTATTCTACTCTTTGGCTACTTGATTATTTTTTTATTTTGGTGCATGCTACTTGATTATTATTAAAGGGTGTGTTCAACGTAGACACGTCGTTTCAATCTAGAAATTAAACATAAATTATAAGTTGGTAAATTACACACTTTTGGAAGACTCGTGATTTCTACACCATCGTTACCACAAGTCACATAATGGTGTTTTTTTCGGCAGCAGTAAACTAAGACGATTACATGAGATACTCTTTAACATAATAGTGTTGTGCTATTAGACTATTAGAGTTCATAGACATTGATACGTGACAATGTATTAACCCGTAAACTCAATGAGGTGCTATCACAGCTTAGAAAATTGTCAACATTGAAAATACCTTGTAGGCTCGTAGCTCCCTTTAAAAGAAAGAAAAAAAAAACATGGTAGAACGGAGAACCCTATGGTTGCTAAGCATTAAAAAAAAAAAAAAAAAAAAAAAAGAAAAACGCCCGGAGTATTAGTTAGTCTTACAGAGTCCAAAAATCACGTGGATACAAATTATTACAGTGCTTTTACAATAACAAATGAGTGTTACACTGTTGTAGAATACAGATGATAAATAAACCACCAAGACAACACAGTGCATCGCATACATTATTAATGCTTTTGCCCTTATTAATGTCATCTAGCTTAACAAAATAATTAACTCGAGGGTGACACTCAAAACCCGGACTCAAAACCCATCAGTATAAAAAACTGCTACTGTGGCTCACTATACAGGAGTATCCACCCAAAAGAAGCCAAGACATGACATTACTTACATTATTGAACAAAGCTGGGACAACATTACAAACCATGTGCCCTAAAGAATAATCAAATTAAAGGGGAAAACAAAGAATAAAGGAATTTAAAAAAGAAAAAGATAAAAGTGCAACAACTATGATCAGAAAGAGGCATACAAGAGAAAGGAACATCTATGGTCTTGTTGGATTATCAGCCACGGAGATCGGAGGTTGTGTATTATGCGTATCTTCTATGTTTTCGTCTACCTCCACATTTTGTACAACGATTGGAACTTTAGAAGGTTCCGTCTTCTCAGGTGAACTGCTGGTTGTAAAAGATGTAGTAGGAGTAGGTTCCTCTTCGGGGTCTTCTCTTGTATGTTCTTTCGTCTCTGAAAGTATACTAAGAGAAGAGACATCTGCAAGGAAACATGGGGATATTGGTGAGGTTGGGTTGCTAAAGAGCACTTTGGCATCATCGATAGAGAAGGGGTAATCTTCTGTAACTTCTTCAGCACGCTCGTCCAAATATACGACATCCTGCATTGTTAGCTGGTGATACTCAACAATTTCTCTGAGAAACCGATTTTCACGTGCATACATGGAGTTTTCATGAGCCAAACGAGCCTTCTCAGCCAAAAGAGTTTCCAACTGAAGTCGTATCTGAGAAAACACAGCATAATATCAGAAATCTTTGGTGAACGCGCATAAGTCATAACCTCCCACCCCCTTCCCCAGGAGAAACAAACACGTGATGCTGATGTAACCATTGGACATTATTTTTAAGAAAGTTTCGACTTTTTGCCCTGAGATTCGAGCTAATTCAACATTGGCGGCCCTCGGTTTTATATATTCAACTATGGTGATCTGTAGTGTAATTTAACCAAAACTTCATCCAAAATGCACATACTTATAAGCATCATAAGTTCGGGTAAATTTCCATGAAATTCACCATAATAATTACGTAGTGTGGAAAATTACTCAAACCTCAGGGCACAAAATGGAATTACAGAGTGTATCTTCTGCATAAATAAGTTAATGAAGAAAAACCAAGAAAAACTCTATTTTGGAAAATGGATCTCTCCAAATCCTCTACTCTCCCTAAGGGTGTGTTTAGATTGAGGGATTTCGAGGGAAAAGAAAGGGAGAGAGAGTAGAGGATTTAAAATCCCTTGTTTGGATAGCAAATGAGGGTGGAGGGAAATAGAGGGGGAGAGATTTGGAGGGATTCAATTTCCCTCTTCCAAGCCTAATCAAAATCTCTCCACAATAGGTAAGATTTGAAGAGAAACTGTGTCCAAACAACCACACTCCATTCCCCCTCCCCTTCCCTTCTCTCCCTTTCCCTCCTTCCCCCTCCCCTCCCCTCTCTTTCCCTCCACTTTTGCTATCCAAAAGGCACAAAATGAGAAAAATTACACAAAACCAAGAAAAACTCTATTTTGGAAAATGGATCCCTCCAAATCTCTCCCCCTCCATTTCTCTCCACCCTTGTCTGCTATCTAAACAAGGGATTTTAAATCCTCTACTCTCCCTCCAATTCCCTCAATCCAAACACTCCCTAAATCTTTGCGCATCAAAATAGAGTTTTTCTTGGTTTTGTGTATTCTTCTGCACAAGTAAGTTGATGAAGTAGCAATTTGCAGAGTGTCTAAAGTTTTGTCAGATGAAAACCATCTATGTAAAAGAAGGAATACCAGATCATCGTCAGCAGGATTGTCGCCTTTATCTCGACTCTCCCTGAGCCTCTTATTTTCTTCTTCTAACTGTGAGCAACGTTCCTTTGCAAATGCCAGATCAGCTTTCACAGTTTTGAGCTCTCGAAGGAGAACTTTTGCCTTGGCAGCAGTTGCCATTGCAACCTGGCAACAACACAAAAGGAAAAAACCAAAACTCATTTCTCTGCCATCAGGATTTGACATAAGAGCTACTTGTACGAAGTAAAACAAATCATGACGAGCTCCTGGCACACATCAAGGAACCCTCTTCAGCAAATAACTGAGCCCGAAGAGCAGTATATAGGAAACTTTTCTAAGAGACACTCTTGACAATGAATGTTCGAATCGATTGTTAGTGCTACAGTGGAATTACTCTCTTATTTTCCTGTGCCCTATATCTTAAATATAAACAACATTGTTGTCATTTTGCTATAGCTTCATATTTAGGTCAAGGTCAATGATATTTTAGCTTAGTTTCGAAAGGTACAGGCCCACAGAGGCACATGCCTCATAAATACGAGGTGCACATTATTTGCAAATGAGTTTTTAAACGGTTGATAATACGTTATGCCAAAAATAAACCTCTTTTGCGCTTTTCAGAGAGTAACAACTTGAGGAGCAAAAACCTTGGTATAGAGTGAATAGAAGGGCAACATAAAAGAACAGAAGTAGAAGGGATGCATGTAGCACTTTGATTGTTGCCCCTCAAAGGCCTTGTTGACAGACCTTGTTAGACTGATCAGACCCACATATGACACAACCCGACTCGACCAGTTCCATACCTGACAAAAATAAATTGAATACAGCCCAAACCAAAATTGATCTGACCTGGACTTCACTGCTCGAATAACCTCTGAAATGACTTGATAATAACACACCCGAAACATACCTAAATCCGAAATGACCCGACCCCAACCCTTACTCAAGGTCTAGAACGAGCTCAAACTATTCTTTCATTAGTGTGCCATGTCGTTAGACACACTACTCAAAACAAAGATTTAGCTGCAACGGCACAATCTATAGTGAAACACAATACATGTTTTGCCACCTTACATCGCGAGAAGCTTTGAGCTGTGTTTCTTGGTTGGCAAGAGCACTTGTTTGAACGGGCTGAAACACAGGCCGCTGCCATGAAGTATTCTGCAAAACCGTTGCTTGATCCTGGGAATCTGAATTGCCACCTCCTCTTCTTCTAATTTGGAGTCTACGGGTTTCTTGAATGATGTCTGCGGTCTTATTACGGGTTTCTTGGATGATATCTGCAGTCTTGTGCTCTACAATCATACGACCTTCCTGAGAAGTTGATACATAAACATGAAAGACAGCGTGAGGAGAGCGGTGATTACTCATTTCCTTTTCATATAATACCACTTGATTTACAACATTACCCTAGTGCCAAAAGGGCTCACGCGAATGACATTAGGGGGATCAGATGTAATACAGCCTTACTTACCCCATGACAACACATAGAGTTGTTTACAATTGACCTATAATGAAATTTGCCTCAAGGGTTGCACCAAATGACTGCTACTTAACGAAAGAAGTGCGGCAATGCTAAACTGATGAGGGATGAAGATTCAAGATATACGACTCAATATTCTTTTGTCTTAGGACTCCCTATTTTGTTTTTTCTTTGGAGAAACTCGTGGTGTTCTTGGTTCGATAACGCTCAAATATTTTGTGACTTTGAACGGGCTAACGCAAAAATTACTTGGTAAACTTCGTGCATTTATTATATAGATATTGCTATCGATCATTTCTATATTCATTGTGGGTCAATAGTAATTTGACTAATTTCAAAACAGGATTAAGAGTTCTGGACATTTGACTTCTTACGCAGCCATATAGAGCTAATGGAGTAAGTTACTCAAATTTGTCATTTTACCTAAGAACTCATTTATTTACCAACCATTGTATGACGAAATGGTCTTCTGAGAGATTTTCCCCTCTATTTGGATATAAACAATCTTGGATGAAAGGGGAAAAGGCAAGATACAAACATAGGCAAAAATGATTTCAATCTGAACACGTACAAGCCAGAAAGTTGAGCTACTTAGCATACCTCAAAAGCATTTCCAAGGGTACCGCCAAGGTTATTAAGGGAAGAAGTTATAGCATCTATACCCTTGCGGAATTTAGCATTATCGATTCTAGAACCACTTTCTGAAGGTTGGCGGGAGTAGTAGAACTGAAACAACGAAGACATATCAAATCATAAAATCTGCAAATGAACAAATCCTACAGTGAAATAGATTCGACAAGTATTCACCTGATTACCGGTAGCTGTATTCATTGTTGACCTCATCCTGCTTGTAGATTCAAATTCATCATCCTCATCAAGAATTGATTTGGCCTTCCTAGCTAGTATACCCCAGAAACCATATTTTGGGTCATTTGGGTCTTTTATTGAGGTGCTCTCTGAAGGAAATGATCCCTACATACACCACAACCAAACATCATAAATTGAACATAGAACCAAAATCTCGTCCGCCATTCGTGTTATTAGACAACTAAAGCACCATCAATACACCATCCGACATAGAAACAATTATCTACCTGTAAGGCTAAATTGAGGCTAATCATCTCAAAAAGGCCACTACAGCAGTACTGTCTATTTGGGTCCGTAAAGCCAAGACCTTAACAACACGACAGTTCAGGAGTTCATCCTACCCACAATTCATCAGATCTAGTTTTCTTTAACTCATTAAAAACACAAAGCATCCCTTCTTTATACCTCACTAAATGTCTATACGTCCCAGTTTTTCTCACTTTCAACTTCAGCTACCACAAACCCTAATGTTTGTTCATAACCAAACAAAACAATCACTCAACTCCACCATTTCAACATACCTTCAACTTAACCTAAACTAACCAAATTACAACATGTCCTTATCAAATGAAACACAACTCCACAGCTACGATCAATAACAAAATTAGCGATTCAGTAGACATATTCGAAACTCCAACAGCGAATATGAACTATTCCCTAGAAAACATACAAATAAATCAATTGATTTACAATTTTAACTTTAGCTATCACGAAACACTAATATTTGTGCATAATCAAACCAAATAATCATTCAACGACACCGTTTCACCATACCTTCAACTTAACTAAACTTAATCTAACCTAACCAAATTGCAATAGTTCCATATGAAATTAAACCACAACTCCAAAACGAAATCATCAATTCAATCAGACATATACAAAATCCGACTGTATAACATCAACTATGAATCAAATAAATTTTAGGAAAAACTAAATATTACTCCTTCCATCCCAAGCAAAAAATAAAATAAAAAGTAAACAAATGATTGGGACGTAGAGAGTAAAACAATAAGTAAGAAAAAAGAGAAAACCTTGGAAAGGGGATTCGATCGAAAATGATCAGCACGACGATGAGAGAATGAGGAATACGCCGACGACGACGGAGATGAGGGCGATTCTAACGACGGCGAAGCGTAAGCATAGCCGTAGCCGGCGGTGTCACGGTGAGCCGCCGACGCTCTAATTGCACGCGCCGCCAATGATCCATTTTCGTTATTATTAATATTATTATTATTAGCGGGAAAAGTGTAATTATGATTAAAATTCTTGCTACTCTTGTAATCGGCATCATTATGATCGTCATCATTTTCATCATCGTGATTGAGTTGTTCTTTGAATGTTGATCCCCTTGTAACAACCTGTCTTCTTCTGTACGCCATCCTGTTTATGAAATCTTCAACAGGTTTTATTAATGGTGATTAGGAGGTTTAATTAGGGTAATTTGATTGGAATTCGATGAAGACGAAGGTGAGAAGTGTAATGACGATGATGACGGTGGAGGAGAAACAAGAGAGAGAGAGAGAGAGAGAGAGAAGGAAATCAATTGGCCAGGTGGAACTAACTAATAACCACTTTTATTTGTCATTTGTTTAACCATGCTCCTAAACTTAATGCTAAGGTCTCATTATGGCCTATGGGTGAGAATAGAGTCTTAAATTTTATTAAATTTTATTATTATTTTATTGTTCAAACTTATCTCAAATTCACTCTAAACTTTATACATTATCCGTTAAATTCACCTCAAATTCTACTTTTTTTACTACACTTATCTGCTGAGGTTTTAGATAAAAAGGAAAACAATAATAGTTTTAACACATGGTTGGTTATCATTATAAAAATGTGGAGTCAAGACTTTTGTAGAGTCTTACCCGAGTCTTGGATTTTCAAGATTCAACTTAAGACTTTGTCAAGACTTGGGCAGATTATTGGTAGTCTTGTCTCACACTCTCAATAATCTACCCTAGTTTTGGCAAAGTCTTTAAGTTGAATCTTGGAAATTAAATTCAAGACTCTACTTAAGACTTTGGATGAGTTCTTAAGTTGAGTCTTGACTCCACTATGAAGGGAAATTATCTAATGAGTGGATCCCATGTGTTATTTCTTTTTGTAAAAAAAAAAAAACAAAGTGATGGGGAAAAGTAGAGTCTGAGATGAGTCTGGCGAATAATGTATAAAGTTTGAGGTGAGTCTGAATAATAAAAATAATAATAAAAGTGAGTGAAAAGCTGATGTGACAGAGTTTTAAGACTTGGAAGAGTCTAACTGATAATCTTACCGTAAGCCTCATTAGAATAAGATTATTGGTAGTTTTAATACAAGACTTACTAAAGTCTTGAGACAAGACTCACTCAATGTAATACTACGCATTTATGAGTTTCTGTACTCAGTCGAGTAGGGGAGGCGCTCGACCGAGTGGGTTGTACTCGATCGAGTGGGACTGACCGAGTAGTATTCATGGATTTGTTAGGTTTCTGTTTCGGGGTCACTCGACCGAGTTGGTGGTGCACTCGGTCGAGTAGGTGTTACTCGGTCGAGTGTGTTGAGGCACTCGACCGAGTGTCCGGTCGGGGAAGTGTTTTTACGCGGTTTGATTAAGGTGATTAGTGAAGTTATAAAATCATTTCGTCACTTTCTAAAACGTCATTTGCAAACCTAATCTCATTTCTGAAGCCTAACTAATCACCTTAATCATTATCTAAGCAAGGATTCAACATTTTGGGCGTTCAGGTTTCTCATTTTCGTGTCGTTTTGCATAGTAAGTCTCAATCTTCATTCTTTATTCGTTTTATATTTCGTGTAACCCTAATTTGGATGGATTTGGTGAAGTGTAGTGATGCGTGCATTCTACATAGACTTTTACAGTCTCCTTTGGCACGCATTTCCATGTATTTA
>VHZZ01014766.1:30130-44213 GCA_009801015.1 Silene noctiflora
ATATTCTGGATATATAAATCCATTTGTGATTAATGAATCCCAACAATTTCCTCATCCTTTCGAAAGCTTGTCGAAGGTGATGAAGATGTTCATTAAATTCATTTGACTTAACAACCACATCATCAATATATATATCCATCGAATCCCCAATTAAATCATGAAAAACACAATTCATTGTTTGCTGATATGTAGCTCCAGCGACTTTCAATCCAAATGGCATGACTACCCATTCAAATGTTCCTAATGAACCACTGTTTTATAAAAGTCTTTTTCTTCAATCTTGATTTGGTAATACCTGACATATCCATCCATAAATGTCAGATATATATTACGAGTAGTGGCATCAATTAAGACATCTGCCAAAGGCATAGGATATTCATCTTTTTGGGTGGCTTTATTCAAATCTCTGAAATCAATACACACCCGGATTATTCTATTTTGCTTAATGACTGGAACTATATTTACAATCCATTCCATGTATTTAACGGGTCAGATAAATCTTGCCTTCAGAAGTTTACTAATTTCTTCCATAACAGCCTGAATGACTTCAGATGACAATCGTCGAGGTTGTTGGATTACAGGCTTCCATCCTGGCTTGATTGGCAAACGATGCCTTGCAATACTGAGGTCAACCATGATGTTCCCATGCGAAACAATCTCTATATTCAAAGAGAATTGCTTTTATTGCCTCTTTCTCCTCAATTGACAATTTTTGACTCATGTATGTGAATCTGGGTGCCCCTGTAGTACCCAGGTTCACTTCTTCCAAAGGATCTTATGATTCCTTCCTTATTTCATCATTCCTAACCCATGGTCTTTCTACCCATGTTAGTGGTGGGCCAAACTTAGTCGGTCCCTTTTCCGGACACAAATCATCAACTATTTCTATGGAAGAGTCATTGATTCTAAATTGTAATTCTTATTAAATTGCAAAGTCAATTAATATTCATAGAAATAAAAATAAACAGCAATTACTACATTCTAGTAATTAAACGGGAGTAAACTCAATTTCTGAGGTTCTGTTTCAGCCGTTGGACCTTCTTCTTGAATGTCCTCTAATTCTTCGATTCGAATTCGGTTGACCTTATTGAAGATATTCTATTATTCCAGGTCCACCATTTGCCATTGATCAAGCGCTTTCACTCTTGGCGCCGAATGTTGTTCCTTAATCATTATCTAAACTAGTCACATTTATTTCAACCGTTGGCACATCAACATAAATAATTTCATACTTTTTGCCATTCTACATGACTAATAATTTATGAAGGAAGGAAGGAATAGAATAGGTCTTATGTAACCAACTTCTCCCCAATAAGACATTATAAGTAGTTATGCTCCTAACCACATAAAAAGGCATTGTTTTTGTACACGATCCCACCTTAATTGCTAATGATATAGTCCCCTCACAACATTTTGTGGTCCCAGTAAGACTAGTAACTGACACTTTACAAGGAGTTATATCCTTCTCCGCTTTTCCTACCAACTGAAGAATAGCGATTGGCACAATATTAGCAGTAGTGCCATTATCAATTAAAACCTTTCCCAATATCCAGTTTTATAATTTGACTTTAATGTACAAAGGTCTACAATGGTCATTATCCACACCCCTTCTAACAAATAAGGCTTTAATAATCCCATTGACCTCCTGGTCTGTAAGGTCTCTATCTAAGGAGTCATTACGAATAAAATTACTCGCTATTACACAATCAGAAATACCTGGTACCGACAACTCTGAATTTCCAGCAAATGATCCCTTAGCGCTAAATTCCTTTGGAAGCATTGTCACCATTATGCATTCCATAGTTCCAGGATCCAATGATCCCAACTGTATTAGCTTGAGATCTTCATCGGTCACCAACAAATCCAGCTCAGACTCTTAAATATCCTCCATGTCATCGACCTCCTTGTCAGCTCCCATAACTTGATCGCTTAGCTTATCAACGGCATTAACACAAGCCTCAAAACTTTTGTCGATTTCACTCTTCATTGCTGCCTCTTGGTCTTGAACCTTGATATCCGCCACCATAGCTTCTTGCATCAATTGCATTTCAACTTTGGCTCGAGCATTTGCTGCCAGCGCCTTTGCATGCTTCTTCTTTTGATTTTTGGTTACCACTTTTTTCATAGGGATATTGGGTTGATTCTTCAATGCCCCCAGTGACTTCCTTATAGTGCCCAATACTTGCATCCCTTTCAGCCCCTTGCTTGAACTGCCAGTCTCCAAATCTCGAATTCTCTTCATTAGTCGACGCTGGTAAGCCGGAACCATTTAGGATCACTTAGTATGGCTTGAATTCGAACAAGCTCAAAGTGTCTCATATCAGCACATCCGAAGCACATATTTCTTTGAAGGTTCTTCATGCATTGAACCAGGCGCGCATGAGATGAATCCGCCTCTAATACATCCTTATAGGACTTGGAAGTTGTACCTTCATCTGTTTTACCAGATTTTCATTTCACACCTTCCATATTTTTGTCTTTCCCTGCTAGATCCAAGGCTTCTTCATCAATTGGAAGAAGGGAAAGTTTCCCTTTCTGAGCCATCTTGGCCACGAAACCCGGAAGGCTTGACACTTGTAACTAGTATGGTGTTCGGTCATATGCCACTTGCAAATCCCCTCCATCTCAGCATTATCCACCTTTGGGAAAACCAACAAAATCTGGTCTATAAGATGATCGAACAAGCTCTGTGCTTGCTCCTCATGCAAATCGTCAGTAAAAATAGCTGATTTAGAAAAGTCGAACATATTACATTCAAAATTCAACACTGAGAAAGGATCATCATCGGTCTTGACACTATCCCCACTTGAAAACAAAATCAGACCATTATCAATCAAATCCTGCAAAGTATTTTGAAATACAAAACAATTATTTGTAGTATGGGACCGAGCGTTATGCTATAAAAAAAAAGTTCTTCCTTTTGTTTCAAGCGCTGAAGGAACATTATGATTCCCTTTTATTTTAATAATGTTATTCGCATGTAAATGCCCAAATATTTCCTCTCCTTTAGTTATATCAAACGTATAGAGGCGTTTTTTAGTATTTGCATATCTCTATTAGTAGAGATCTCTTTGCACTTTAAAGGTGCACACTGAAAAGGAGGTCCTTTCGGAATTTCTGCGATATTTATTTCGCAAAAGTCTTCCTCTTCTTCAAAGTTCATACAGTTGAACGCCTTATGTCGTTGCTGACTTTYTTCACTCAATACTTGCTCATACTTAGTTACTGACTCARTRAGTTCCATAAAATTCCTAAAGATGATCCCGTCAAAACGCTTCCTAAACGTAATCGCTAAGCCATCTTGAGCAATTCTTATGAATTCTCCCTCCGGTAGATTCAAATGACACCTAATCTTGGCGTTTTTAAATCTAGCTAAGTACTCGTCAAAAGATTCTCCGGTTTTTTGTTGGATTCTAGTTAAATCACTGACAGTTATACTGGGATCTATCCTAGGAAAGTGATTATGGAATTGACTCTTCATCGCCTCCCAATCCGGTAACGAATTGGGCACTAAATGAACATACCAACTAAATGCGGTTTTAGTATATGAACTGGGGAATAATCTTAATTTTAAATAATCATTATTCGTAACCTCTCTACAGCGACTAGTGAACCTGGTTGAGTGTTCCATTGTTGACACATCTCCATCACCGGAGAAAAAATATGGAATCTTATAACCTGGTGGATATGTATATTGTCTATCTACCCACTCAGGATACGACTTCTCATGACAAATTCGTTGGTTTATCTGGTTTCCGGCGTTCATATAATTTTCTATCATATGTTCAACCTGCGCCATAAATGGCATCGGAATAGCGCCATAGGCTTGTCCTTGATCAGGAAATTGATCAGGGGGATATTGATAAAATGGGTTCCCTGGGTTCCCTCCTGCTCTGGCATAGGGATTGTTACGGCCCGTCTGGCTAAGGTTTTGCCCGTGGAAACATGGATCATTGTGTCCAGTACCATTACCAATATGCGCCTGATATCTGAAATCCCGAGGCTCTGAGGTCCACCTATTGCCCATCCAATTGCTCACGAATAGTAAAGGTTGTGCGCGGTTATCTCTCATTGGATAACCTAATGGAGGGTCGAGCCCCCCATTCCCAGGTATGGGTTGAGCGCTTAAGGTAGAATAACCACTTCGATGCAGTGACATCCTACTGGTATCCAACGTTAGCCCTGGTGAACGAGTACCATTATAATCAAGACCTCGTTCAACAGGCATACGACGCTGAGGACCATATACATTTTGAGTATTACCAAAATGCCTTGATAACTCACCATATTCAACCGTCCGGTTTTGAGCGCCGAGTCGTTCGAATGATGTTTCATATGCTCTAGATTGAGTAGCTAAAGGATTTCGTGATCTAGGCTCACTAAAACCAACGTTAATAGTTCTAGGATAGCCCTAATATGTTCTCCATTGTTTATTCGTGCATTCATTTCTTGGAATACATCATCCAATATTCAACACAACCACTCATTCAGGCTATTATGTTTAACTATTAATGACTCTAATTAGCTTACAACTTCATGGGCAATATCTCGCGATAGCACCCTTTGTGTAGCGGTTAAGAGACTTTTCATGTCTTGTAGCATCCTTACTAATTCCCTTGATTGATTATCCTCAAGGTTTTCAGCAATTGATTTCACAATATTTGTGAAAACTCTAGCATTTTCTTGGGTTAGAAGTCGATAATGCTAATGAAAATCATTTCTCATGGATTATCTAACTTCAATTATCATATTATTCAAAGATATTACATATTTCTTATGTAGTTTACGTAGATAACGTTTATTGGTGTCATCTATGTCATCTGACACACTTCTCGCATGATCAGATTCTTCATATGCATTAAGAAATTCATCATTAGGAGTAGACCTAAAACGAGGGCTTTCCAAGTTTCCTTTCAAGGGTAATCTCCAATGAATCATTGCGAGACACTTTTTGTAAGGATATATTTTCATTTTGAGCGTTCTGCCCTTTACTGAGATCGTCCGCTTCTCTCATTCTAGATTTAGATCTAGTTGATTACATTTCCCACTTATATATGAGTTTTTTTTACGTTAAAAGGATCAATTTATACTAATCCTCCCACTGTGGTCACCAAAAACTTGTTTGTTTGAAACAAGATTAGTACCTCTAGGTACCTTAGAGGTCGTAACTATCCTCCTACACTTTGTGATCTACCCTTTTATATAAGGGTTTGAGCCACGGTTGTAGATGCGTAATCTAATCAATGTTAGCCGAAACTTCTTCTCGAGCAGCGTGCTTTCGTAATTTAACACTTTCGATGGTGAATGATATAATTACTAACTAAAACACAAGAATTTCCAATGATACTTATATATAAAAAAAAACCAATAACACAATACAAACCAAAGTCCTCACAAGGGATTCTTGTGGATAGTGACAAGCTAAATTACAAACTAAGGGATAGATGGTGAAATACCTCCATGATTGGATGGGCACTGCTATGCTACTTCTACCGCTACACTAATCTAAGACTAAGATCTAAGGATAGACTAAGTTGTAGTTGTTGTTGTTGATGTTTAAGTTGTTTTTTACTTGTTGGATGAACGTCTCCTTATATAGGCAATCATCCAGCGAACTACCACTTAGTGGGGGAGCAGTTAGATAACCGCTCAGCGCCCCTGGATCCTTTCTCTCCTTCGCGCTTGATATAAGACTTCATTATTATTAATCCCCCCTTGGGCTTCATCTTTAGAGTTTCTGACCATTTTAATCCAGGCCCAATATGTCGTACCTTATTCTTTAGACCCAATTGGGCTTAAAATAATAAATATAGTACCCTATCATATTTAGGCGCTAACACCAGTTAGACCAAACATGATGGTACCAAGTAATGTTAGGTCTTGGATCTCTTAAATCGTAATAGGTATCCCTTTTCCTGTATTCAGAAGGGTTTAAAGTCGAGAATCCCTGATTGAATCCAGCATTTGTAGATACCTCGTTTCTGCACCTCCCGCAAAACACCCAATGATGATTGAACGCATGTTTAACATATATAGCGATTTTATAACATTTCGTAAATTCGTCGACAAGTGGTAGCTCAAATAGTCGTGCCAACCCCTTGGTCGTCATCTACATGTCAATACAGTCGTTTTGGCAGTAATTAGAGTACATTTAGAGTTTGGGTCAAAAAACCGTCTTCATTTTCTAAAACCGTCTTAAAATCGAGTCGGGGTATTCTAGAGTGTTCCTAAATATAATTTTATTATTTTAAAATCTCGAAAATATATTGCCTTGCGGAATAAGGGAGCCTACATCTTCCCTAATTCCTAATTTAAACTGCGGAAATCTTTCTTGCTGAGGAGGGAAAGCCTCGGGAGAGGACGCAAAAGGTGATGCGCCTCTTGAAAAGGTCGTAATATCAGCTGCACCTCTTCCTGGGATGGTTTTTTTCAGTTTCCAAAATATTTCCGGATTCTTTTCCAAATATTATCTTTTTTCTAAATTTACACCTCGTGATTAGTATAAATAGAGGCCTCTGCCTCACATATTTTTCACGCGAGTGTCCGTCCTTCTCTTTTCTCTTTGGATTCTAAGACTGTGCTATTACTTTTGACGCCTACGTGCTTGATCTACACGACCATGTGAACCCAAATCCTTCTGGGTACCAGTCTCATTGCATGACTGACCAATTTGACCAACTACACTAAATCTAATCAATCAATTTTGTTACTAAATCCTGTTTTCAAGGACATCTTTCGAATCTTTCATCAAGTCGAGCAACAACTAAACGACAATTTAGTTAGTTTTGCTTTTTAAACATGTAAGTCTTAGGGTGTAAATCCCTACTTGCACCTTTTATTTTCTGTATTCATAACTTATGTTAGGATTTATGGCATGAACATGCTCAAAACCGTTTTCAAAATCATAGTTTTAAGTCGTTTTTAACGAAAAAGTAAGGAAAGTCTGTCGATTTGAATCGCATCAGCAAATGCCCTTCTGGAATAGTCGCAGCATCTGCTACGCCTCTTCCAGAGGTGCCCAGTCTGCTGCTGCTCTTCTTCTTCTTCCTTGAGTACTAGGTGTTTCGTCTTCTTCCTTATTTCGTTTTCTTTCTTTCTTTTGTAAATTCCCAATTTCTTAGGTTTGTTTTATAAAAATCTTTTCGACCTAAATCCCTTATAATTTTAATATTTGCGGGTTTTCATCTCTTATTCAAATCCGGGTTTTAATGGTTCGATTCTTCTATATCAAGTCATTAAAATTCGACTTTTGTATATTTTTTTTCGCTTTATGACGATCGTTTATGTACATAACCAGTATAAATCACTTCAATTTCTTGTTTAATACTAATAATCTATCTAAATAATTAACAAACAATAAATAACTGACGGGTGTGACTGTCACTGTCAGAACCCAACTCAAGAACAGACACACGGTCTGATGCGCCTCTTCTAGAGGACGCAGCAGATGCTGCGCCTGTTCTAGGTTGACTTCTGCCTGTAATCTCATCTCGTTTTGCCGTAGGCTTTATAATTAGGTTTCTAATTGACTATTCTTCATATTATCACAACGTATTTCGTCGTATTTTAATTCATTTTTTATTTCTTTTCCTTATATTCTTTTGAGCATGTTTTTGACGTAAATTCATGAAATCCAGTGTAATTTATCTCTTTTTGATTTATTTATTTATCTTGTATGATTTATTTATGTGGAAAGTCACATGTAATGAATGTAATTCCCTACTTTGACCCAATTGTTTGCTAAATTGTATGATCAATCGACTTCGTATAAATTCACTTGCTAGGTTTAATCTGTTGGATGTTGCATTGCATGCATATAATTAACAACATATCGAGTATAAACTATTTACCTGACCATTAGTAGAGGCCGCTATCGAGGCAGGCAGGATTAGGTGTTCAAATAAAGAGCTTCCTAATACGTACCCTCACCCCTTACTCAGATATCTGCGAGGATCCGTGTTCATTGGCATCGCGAGAGTCATTCTATACATAGAATGCTAAGGTTAACGAATATCTTAGTGTTCGTGTCACTACTTTGTGTCTTGACATTGCATGAGGTATTCAAATGGTTCCAATTATATTTACCACAAAAATTGGTGGTGACTCCAAAAATGCAGGCTTGGTCAAACCATTCACCAGTTTCAATGCCTTTCAAATCGGTAATGTCCCATGACGTGCTTTGGTCCACCAATTTTCCGTGGGAGAAGTGTCGCCGCCTCAAATTCACAAAGCGCGGGTGCACGTGACGCGGGTGGCTTGGTCCACAGCATTCAACAGGCCTTTAACTTGACAATTTTTTCTCCAAATCCAACTACTATCCCCATTAGACTTATAATCTACCCATGCTTTACCCTTTAGATAAATATGATAGATCCATTGGGCCCATAGCTTGTCTGGTTTCTGGTATACCTACCATACCATTTTTCCAATGGCGGCAATGTTTCAGTAATACAAGTTCTTTTTCCCCTAAGCGTCCTTCTTTCTTACCAGAATATACCCTGCAATAAAGAGAGGTCGTTATAGATGTCGATTCCTTCCCAGAAATAACTTATACAAATGGAGTCTATTACGTTTAGAAGCCCCTTAGGGATAACGAATATTTGGGCCCAATAATTATGTAAGGTCGCTAAAACAGATTGTATAAGGGTCCATTTTCCTACCGAAGATAATTTATTAGCACCAATGCTTTTGATCCTGTTGATGATTTTATTTATGAACACATCACACTCTTGTTTACTTAACCTGACAGTTTGAATTGGCACACCTATGTACTTTAATGGAAGTTGCCCTTCAATAAATCTAGAGATAGTCAAAATTCCAGCTTTATCTTCGAGGTTCATGCCATTGAAATAGGCATTGGACTTCCCATGGCTCATTTTGAGACCAGAAATCTTAGAAAAAGTTTGGAATCCTCTAAGGATTTTCATAATAGATGCTTTATTATCTCCTTTGCCAAATAAAAGTAAGTCATCGACAAACATTAAATGACAAGGGTTCATGTGAGGATGATATTTGAAAGGATAATGTTTAGTGAAATATATTAGCTTCCTTAAAAGATATTCCATTAAGATAGTGAACACGAGAGGGGAAAGGGGATCCCTTTGCCTTAATCCCCTTCTTCCTTGGAAAAAAACCAAAGGATTCACCACAAAGATTCAGAATGAAAGAAGCCGATGTGCCCAAGTCATGATTCAATACAGGAACTATGAAGGGAGGGGGGAATTGTGAGCCTTTAACATTTGATCAAGGAATTCCCATTTCACAGTATCATATGCCTTCTTCAAGTCAATCTTGAATAAATACCTTGGGAAGCATTTTGTATCTTAAAAAGCTTAATAAGGTCATGGCAAATTAAGATGTTTTCCATGATATTTCTTCCTTTGACAAAACCCTTTTGGTTCTGGGAAATGATGTCATTGTGTAACTTTGATAACCTATTGAAAAAGACTTTAGAAATGCATTTATACAGTACACTGCAGCATGAAATTGGTCTAAATTGGAGGATAGTGGTTGGCCTCTACACCATAGGAATGAAGGTGACATTGGTAGTATTTATTTACTTGAGGAGCTTACTTGATTAAAAAAATCCTTAATAGCTGCTATAATATTATCCCCTATTATTTGTCAAGAATCTTTAAACAATTTTCTAGAAAGTTATCCGGCCGTGGAGCTCTTTCCTGTCTCGTATCTCTAAATCCAACGATCCAGCTCAACAAGCATGGCTTATATTCTTTCTTTGCCAAGAGATGCTTTGAAGCACGATGGTTGATAGCTTTGAAATTTGTAAGCCTCACAAGTGTACGATTGCTCGTTGTAGCTTGCAAGCGTCGAACCCAAAGGACATAATTGGCACTAGGAATGGTCGTTATTAATCTAGTTTAAATCAAACAAGGAAAGGGGTTTTGATTTTAAACTAATTACTAAGATAAAGACTAAAACAAATAAGAACGAATAAATAATTAAAGATGGTCTAAGACGATAATTAAAGAGACTAGGATGTTAGGGTTCACCTTTGCAATCTAGAGACGGAACTAGGCATGGACTAACAATTATCCGAGTTGATAACAAAAGAAGACTCAACCTCTCGATGTGAATCAAACTTTTTGAATCAAAGATTAATTAACTTACTCATTCGATTAATCCCACCCCACAAATTGTCATTAGAATTCTAATACTAGTCAAGTTACTCACCCAACAAGTATATAAATAGAGAAAAAGGCCTAACTTACTCATTCAAGCATTTCCTCGAACACCTTATGAGCACAACAATTTTTATAGGGGAACAACTAAGTAATTATTATTAATCCATGCCAAATCATCTCTTAGACTATCAAAAGGATCCCCATTTCATCCTAGTAAGGGGACTACTCACACATGCTTGGAATAAACACAACAAAACTAATGAAAGATGAACAAAGTTGAACAATAAACATAATGCAAGTAAAGATGACAAGGAAATGAACAAGGAAAGTAAATAAACAACAAATAATGAAAACTAAGACGGAAATTAAACCAAAGGTTGCAACTTTGATTGATAAGAAAATAGATCCTTCAATTCTTCACTTACAACCCAATGTCACAAACATAAACTAAGAGGAGTAACCAATTCTAGTCTAAATTTTTGAATGATTAAGCTATAAATAAGGAGAGATTAAGATAGTAATTAGGTAAACTTGCATAAAATAGTCTAATTATAAGATCTAGGGTCGTGTGCTATTACAATTAAGGAGGAGGGTATTTATAGTTTCTCTAATAAATGAGTCAAAATTAGAGAAACAAGTGAAAATGCGGTTTTGTGCTCCCAGCCGGCCGGCCGGCTGCCGGTCCAACCACCGGCTGGGAGTGCATTGTCTTCAATCAAGGCTTTTTTGATGCACCAGGTAGCGGGGGCCGGTCGAGAGGCTGTCGGTTCACCCACCGACTCTAAACACTCCAGAGAGCTCCATTTTTTCACCTTCAAAAATATTCTAAGGCATGGGATCTATCCCAGCCGATTGGCAGGTTGCCGGTGATCCGGCTGGGAACTCTCCTTCTTCAAACTTTTCCTTACGGGTGTTTGGCGCCATGGCGAGCGGGAGGAGATTCGGGGATGGGCGCTGCATCTGGTGGAGACGGGTTTGAGCTGGCACGTCAGGTGGAGGTGGAGGCAATGATGAGATGGAGGATGAGCCGGTCTTGGATTGATGGCGATGTATTTGTTGTTTAGATAATCATTTTATGACTTTTATTTGGCTTTTTTTTATATTATTGGCTCTATGTTTGATACATATCGGTTTGTGTTTTGGCCCTAAGGCCGTATTCTGTTAGATGGTGAGATTTAGTATGCCGGAAATGGGAATCGATGTTAGTATGTTTTATGTTTTCGTTATGTGACAATTGTGAATAAGGGATTTGTCTGACCTGTAGTTACTCAATCGAGTGCCCCTCACTCGATCGACTTCAAATGGACTTTTTGGCTCTTGCATGATCTTTTGACTTTCGGACTCTCACGATCAACTCATAACTCGGTTTTTGTGTATAAGGATATTTTTGTGAATGAACACTCGACTATCCTCGACTCACGAGAGTGCCCGCAATCTAGTATGGTAAATCTCTTATTTTTTTCATATCATTTTTTTTCTTTTTTTTTTTCTTTGCTCTTCTTTTGCTCTTTTCTTTCATTCATACGACAAACCAATTTCACAATGATATATATTTAAAGAACATCCCAAATGAGCATCTCAACACCAAAACATAGCTACTAGCTTAACAAAGGTAGGAAATTTATAATGTAGCTAGGGATTTTATGAACATGTGAAGGGGGCTAAAAATGAGCAAATATTGTCAAAGTGAAAGGCTTAAAAAATGCATAGAAAATATGAAAGTAATGCTCAAAGAAGTGAAATTAAAGACCATACTTGTGCGCTTTAATATAACACACCACATAAAAAGACCTACCACTCACCTAAGTGAGACCAAATAAGAGTGAAATAGCCAATAAGAAGGTTCTACCTTACCATTTGTGGCTTGCCAAAAGTCAAGATCAAGCCTAATTAGTCCAAGATCCATCTTCCACCTACTATGTCAAGACATCCCCATGCATTCTATATGCCGTCAAATAAAACGAATCAAGAGTCATCAAGCTAAAAATGGGAAAAGCAAGAGGATAAATGCATTAGAGCAAAAACAACATAAATTTTCAAAAATTCTCACCAAATCTAGATAAATCTAGACTAACTAGATGCAAACTAACTAACATGCAAAACTACAACCATAATGCAAATGCATTCCCTCCCCCAAGATAGAACGACACATTGTCCTCAATGTGTGAAACGAGATTAACCGCGGAAAAAACACAAATAAAAACAAGAAAAACCAACTTAGGGAGATGGGGATGTAAAACTAAACTAGCATGCAAATGTAATTCTAATGAAAAAATTATGAATTAGCTAGCTTCCCCCAAGCTAGAATGAATTTGGGGGATCCAAATGA
Source organism: Silene noctiflora (assembly GCA_009801015.1). Lineage (NCBI taxonomy): Eukaryota > Viridiplantae > Streptophyta > Magnoliopsida > Caryophyllales > Caryophyllaceae > Silene > Silene noctiflora. The sequence continues at coordinate 42,602 of VHZZ01014766.1, forward strand.
TATTTGATTGAAATTCTATTACCTAGTTAAAATGTAAATTAATCAAATTATTCATATGCAAAGAAAAGAAAAAAGTACGAAAAAAAAAAAGCACGGGTTGCCTCCCGTGAAGCGCCATTTTAAGTCTTGCTAGACTTTGGTTCTCCTTTGGGTATATTCATCTTCTAAAAACTACGTTAAAGCCCTTAGAAGCCTATCATATACCTGTTCATGAGCTATATGAAAACATATGTAAGCAATAGATAAGATATAGTCATTGAAGATCGAAGATAAAGATTTATAAATCTCATCTATGTTCATATGGAAGACTTCAAATCGTACCACCGTATCACTCCCCTCGTCAGCAAGAGAAGGAGAATTATGCTTAAGACCATAAAATAAATCATTAGTAGACAATTGATAATAAAAAATGGTCTCTCATGGGTGATAAGAAGAAGTAAAAGTGGAGAACTCATCAACAATGGGAGGTGTATCCCATTCATTTTCTAAATTAATAGTACTTAGTCCTTCATCCACCTTTATTGGATCAACAACATCCTCTACAAATGAATTGTCAAGGGGGTCAAAAGGTTCGGGTGAAGCCTCATTAGAATCGTAATTAATCTCAACAAATTCATTTATAGAAGATAACTCGTCTACTATGGGGTCAAAGTCATGAGTATGAGTCTCTACATTTTCTATTGGATTGACTCTAGGGGGATTTTAAAAGTTAAAATCGTTCCATCATCATCATCATCATCATCCAATAAATTAAATTCATTAAAAACAAAAGACTCACCTTGGGAGGGTAGAGAGGCAAGAGGGGAATTTAAGAAAATAGGCTCACTTGCTCTTATTTCCTTTTGAGAAAGTTGCTTCAAACGATCTTCAATCTCTTCGAGCTCCTCTTTAATTCTTTGTCGCCTCACCATCTCTCGACTTTTGGAGGCCATGTATTGCAAGAAATGCCATAGTTCCTCCCCAACCATGTAGTATACGTTCCCGTTACTCATGCGAAGAGCCAAATCACGGGTCTCGAAGTTTAGGCCATTAAGTACGACGTTCTTCAAGTGAGATTCACTAAAGGTGTACCCAAGGGAGTTGAGAACACTGACATAGGCATAAAATAGATCGAGATAGTCATGAAAAGGCTCACACACTCGTTGTGGGGCAAATAGATCCAACATTATGAACGTCAAGCTTTAATACCTATAAAATAAGTACTAAAACTTCCAAGAAAATGGTGAGAACAATCCCAAGGAACAAGTGTTCCTTAGGACAAGACAAGATAAAATCCAACGACTAAATAACAAACAAAACCGTGCTCCCCGGCAACGGCGCCAAAATTTGATAGGTCGTCCCTAACCTATGCAAAAATAAATTGCCTAGGTACAACAAATAAATGTAGTATTTAGGGGTTAAATCCACGGAGAGCGCGGTGGTTTCTAATTAGTTGTGATGGGGTGAACTTTATCTTGGAAGGTCACGATTTGTGGGGGTTTTGGTTGATTGGTAAATGCAAAAAAAAATGAAAACATTAAAATAAAAGTCGTCTAGGAAGTTCGGTTCATACATGCAAATTGATATTTAAATAGATGTTAAACTAGTAAACACAAATAATCATCTAGGCCTA
>VHZZ01014772.1:2942-15752 GCA_009801015.1 Silene noctiflora
ATTCGACATCCAACCCGATTTGATAATGAACAAATACTATACTATCTATTAATATCCGTACGTTTTTTTATCATAATTAAAATATGTGCAAATGACATAGAACTTATACTCTAATGATAACATTTTTTTACCACAAATCTAATTATATAATTTTCATAATTTTTTTTTGCCAAATGAAATGTATAAGTTTTTATATAAGTAAAAATTATAATCATCATCACTTGAATATAATATAAAAAATTATATCATATTGTGGAGAGAATGATACAAACTCTTAGCAGCTCTCTAAGATAATACTTAAGAGAATCAAAAGATTTTGGGTTGATACCTAAGTTACAATGATGTCTCCTATTTATATAATAATCATAGAATTACCTCATCTTATGCTAATATTTCAATGTGGGACAATTACTATTCATATGTAATTTATTCACCAAACCTGTATTATTTTTCAATGTGGGATAAATAACATACTAAGAAATACACCATCTTTTTCAATGTAAGGTATATACCATCTATTAATATTTATATGTTTCTTTTTCTATTTTTTTTTTATCATAATTAAAATATTATCAAATAATATGAAATTACTCTAATGATAGCATTTTTTTTACCATTAATCTAATTATATTATTTTCCTAATTTGTTTACAATAATTTTTTGTCAAATGAAATGTAAAAATTTTTATATAAAAATTTTAAATATTGAATATAATATATAAAATATATATCGTATTCTAATTATAATAATAGTTAAAATAATTTCCACTATATTTTTTATATCAAAAATATTATTTAGGATACTTTCCTAAATTAATTAATTATTAATTAATTTTTAATAATAGAAACTCTATAGAATCCTCTAAGACAATATTTAAAGAGACTCAAAAGAGTTTTCTTTGATACCCAAGCTTCAAAGATGTCTCCTATTTATAATCATACAATTACCCACCTAATGATAATCTTCCAATGTAGGACAATTCTACTATTTATATGTAATATACTCACTACACCTACATACTTCTATAATGTGGGACAAATAACATATTAAGAAGTATACCATCTTTTATCATAATTAAAATATGAGAAAAAAAATAATCTTTCGTTCATACCATTGAATTTGTTTACATTTTCTATTTTACCCCGTTCCGCTTGACTGTCTACATTTCTATATATGAATATTTTTTTGATCAATTAAATGACCCACATACCCTTGTCTACTTTATACCTTTCAGTGATGGGTGCCAAAATATGTGGGGCTTACATGAGAATAGTTGTGTAAGTAAACATATGAAAAGTAGGGATATCTCACTTTCTTAATATTTGTGCAAAAAGTAAATGTAAACAATTCAATGGAATAGAGGAAGTAGTAAATAATACAAAATTTATACTCAAATAAAAGCATTTTTCGCTACGAATCCAAATATCTAAGTTTCTAAATGTTTTGCATTATACTTTTTGGTTAGATTGATAATCAAACAATTCTTTTATGTAAAATATAGCTTTGATATTAAAAATATTACAYARTATCTTTGTCATAATCTTGCAAGATCTTATAATATACTTTCCTAAAATTAAAAAAGATGATGTGGACGCTCTAATATCGCTCGAAAAAAACCTCTTTTATGTATATATAGATAGATTCGTACATTTTTTTCTATTTTTTTATCATATTTAAAATATGTGAAAATAATATGAAATTTATACTATAACATTTTCTTACCACCAATCTAATTATATTATTTTCGTATTTTTTTATACTTCTTTGTCAAATAAAATGTAAACTTTTTTATATAAATATTATAAATATTGAATATAATATAGGAAATATATATTATATTCTAATTCTAATTATAATAATAATTAAATATTTTTCACTATATTTTTTATATATCAAAAATATTATTTAGGATACTTTCCTAAATTAATTAGTTTTTAATAATAAAAACTCTTAAGAGTCCTATAAGACAATACTTAAAAGACTCAAAAGATTTTGCTTGATACCTAAGTTTCAAAGATTACTCCTATTTATAATCATATGATCACCCACCTAATAGTAATCTTCYAATGTGGGACAATTCTATTATTTATATGTAATATACTCACCACACCTACATAAGTTTTCAATGTGGGACAAATAACATATTAAGAABTAYACCRTCTTTTATCATAATTAAAATTTGAGAAAATAATAATGTTTCATTCATAGCATTGAATTGTTTACRTTTTMTATTTTACCTCGTTCCCCTGACTGTTTACGTTTCTATATATGGATATTTTTTGATCAATTATATGACCCATATGCCATTGTCTACTTTTATACCTTTCGATGGGTGGGTGCTAAAAATATGAGAGACTTACATGAGAATAGTTGTGTAAGTAAACATATGAAAAGTAGAGAAATCTCATTTTCTTAATATTTGTGCAAAAAGTAAATGTAAACAATTCAATGGAAGAGAGGAAGTAGTAAATAATATGAAATTTATACTCAAATTAAAGCATTTTTTTGCAACGAATCCAAATATCTAAGTTTCTAAATGTTTTGCATTATACTTTTTGATTAGATTGATAATCAAAATTTTTTTTATGTAAAATATAACTTTGATATTAAAAATATTACATCGTATCTTTGTCATAATCTTGGAAGATCTTATATTATACTTTCCTAAAACTAAAAAAAGATGATGTGGACGCTCTAATATCGCTCGAAAAAAGCATCTTTTATTAATATATATAGATATAGATATAGATTATTTAGTATTTATATTTAGTTAGATTTAAAAAGTGAGAAAGTGAAAATAATATAAAGACAAAACGAGCTCGATTCGAACTCAAGCCGAGCTCGAACATTTTACGAGTCGAGCTCGAGCTTCAATTTTTTAGGCTCGATGAGCTTCGAGCCGATCCCGAGCTCGAGCTAAAAATTTCGAGCTCATCCGAACTCGAGCTCAGATCGGTCGTTTACAACCCTAGATTAGATTGAAATAAAATGAAAAATGTGGTGTAAAAATAGCAAGGATATAATGGTCATTTATGTCCATGGAAAAACATAATCGATAAGGTCCTGTTCTTTTGGACTTAATTTCAGCTCATTTCAGGTCAGTTCAGTTTCAATAAGTTCAATTCAGTTCAGCTATTCTCTTCACAAATTAACCCTCACCTCAGTTCAGTTCAGTTCCAATACCTTCAGTTCAGTTCAGTTCAACAGTTTCAGTCCAAAAGAACCAAAGAAAAGCAAGTCGGTCCGGTGATTAGTGATAACACGACAACCGAATGACCGAATTGCCCTCTACGTTTAGACGTACGACGACGACACCGTCGCACTTTCGTCAACTTGGAAGCAATTAAACGACAGCGGATTTTCGGCCCAACTCAGCTTCCATACTTTAAATCAGTCCACTTCATTCCAATAATTTATGCTCAATTTCGATCTATCTCTTAATTAATCTTTACTCCCAACACTTGAATCATCAGATGCTTCAATAATCCCCAATCTAATTGTCAGCTTAAAGCAAAAAACGATAACCTAATCAGAGGATTTTTTTGAATTAGGGTTCATATTGGCGAACTATGTTGACGAATCATTTCCAGAACGGTATGGAGTCGGCGAGGTTAGTTTGGTCTCGATTACCGAATACAGAAGATGGAGAATTACAAGATGTTGGAATTTCGAAGAAAAATGATTCTAATGGTGTTGAAAGCCTTGATTATGAAGTTATTGAGAATTACGCTTATCGAGAAGATCAGGTTTTGTTGATTCTACTGCTTATTTGTCGTTATGAATACAACATTTTTTGTGCTTTACTTTTGTTTGATTGCATTTTATTGCTTTAGTGATGTTGCATTACTGTATGATCATTGTAGGAAAAGAGAGGGAGGTTGTTTGTTGGTTATCAGGTCTCGCTCAAGTGGTTCCTTGCGCTATTGATCGGTATTGGTAAGTTTGATTTCGACGTCATGTTATTGGTTTTTGTTTTTGAAAATATGTTATGGCCTTTTGTATTATTGTGGATGCAAGTCGTTGTTGAGGCTGTTTTCGAAATTTGCTTACATGAAACAAGTTTACTGTGAGCGAGGGTTTGCAGAGCTTGAAAGTTTCAGTTATGATTTTGTTCTTTTCTGCGTTTGAGAGAGATTTAGGGCATTGTTGTAAGGATTGTGAATACAAAAACATTTACCCAAATGCATCAAGGGCTCCCGCAAAGAGCGAGGCAAGTGGGTGAATATGTGGAATTTATGCAACCTTACATTTTTTGGACCCATAGAAAAAGGCTCTTTCCAGGGCTGTACAGAATATTGCGGCAAGGATTGCATTGAATTGCGTTTTCTTCACAATAAATCAAAGGCGGCCATTGTAGTTTGCCTTTGGCCTGTTTCATTGTAATCGGTAACCAAAAAATAGAGAATCTTCGGCCTCATCGGAAATGAAAATGGTTGTGAGCATTGTAAATTAAAGAAATAATTTTGAAGAGCTTGTAATTTATGACAAGTTGTCGATATGGGAATTGGAAATTGAGATAACTATTTGTTATGTTTCATGGGTTCAGCAGCAAGCTTATGACTCCTCTTATTTGCACTTCGATATCATGAGTGCATGGACATCCCATATTTTTGTTCAATTAGAGGTTTTAGCAACTAGAAGGGGAGCCTTGGCGCACCGGTTAAGGTGTTGCTTTGTGACCGTGAGTTCACGGGTCAAGTCCTTGGAGCGGCCTCTTGCCAAAATGGCAAGGGAAGGTTTGCCCCAATTACACCCTTGTGGTGGGACCCTTCCCCGGACCCTCGCCTAGCGGGGACGCCATCGTGCACCGGGCTGCCCTTTTTTAGAAGTTTTAGCAACTAGGAGTACTAGAATAACTACTTTGTTGGTGCTTTGTAGAGTGGGTGGGAGAATCGTTCTTGCTTGCATCTTGGGTTAAGACTTTGGCGGCAATTTCCTGATATCACTCTTGTACATTGCTCTTTTAGTATAACTGTTGATTCAAATGTAGATAAAATTGTGTGTATGCTTATCTTTTGTGTTTACTAGTGATTCAAATATACAATATCTCTCTTAAGAACCTTATTTTGTTGACATATGTCAAGAATGAGCGATTTATTTTATCTCTAATTTAATTTTTATTTTATTACTTTTTGTGTCTGTTTGCAGGTACAGGACTTGCTGCTATATTTATAAATATAGCTGTAGAAAACTTTGCGGGATGGAAATTTGCATTGACTTTTGCAATAATACAGAAGTCATATGTTGCAGGACTATTGGTTTATGTTCTAATCAATTTAGCTTTAGTCTTTTCTTCTGTATATATAGTTACACATTTTGCACCTGCCGCTGCTGGATCTGGTATCCCTGAAATAAAGGGTTATTTAAATGGTAAGTGGAACTTATTTTATTCAACTTCTACAAGTAGTCATTGAGTTAATTTTTTATCGAAATGCTTATTTGTGTAATTTGTTCAGGAATTGATGTCCACGGCATACTTCTATTTAGAACTTTAGTGGGAAAGGTTAGGCTGAATCTTACACAATTTTGGGGGTGTTTTTGTGGCATAACGTCCTGATTTTTCTCTTTCTTGGTATCCCTTTTCGATAATTTTCCTTTTTTCCATTGTATGAAGATTTTCGGGAGCATAGGTTCAGTGGGCGGTGGATTGGCTCTTGGCAAAGAAGGGCCTCTTGTTCATACTGGTGCTTGTATAGCTTCACTATTGGGACAAGTATGTATCATTCATATTAACTTGTATTTTTATTATGACCCTTTGAACCCTTTCCTTCTTCATTATCCCATATCAAACTAATATATGCTGTCCGCTCTATACTTTCCCATAGTTGTTTCATAGCTTCTCAAATTTCTTTGTTTGTCGACGACATTTGGGAAGTTGGCGCCTTGGCGGTTATTGTATATTGGCTCTGTTACCCCGACTCTTTTCGACATGGTGTCGTGTTTTTTTACCCCTACTATACTAAGTAAGCCTTAGGCTTAAGCTAGAGTAGCTCCTTCTACCACATCTGATTTTAGTTGCAAGGCAGTCTGATGGTTCAAAATCTCGGTGGCGGTCGTAGTCGCGGTGATGGTATAATAGGTCTTAATCGGCCGTTGCGGACGGATCGCGGTGATTTTGGGCGGTTTCTCGGGTGGTATCTCGTATCGGTAGAGTGCAAATCCGATACTACTCTGCCGAGATTTTGAACCATGCTCTGCCACTGTCTTAGGCAGACGAAGAAGAAAAGGCGATTCCATCCCGATCTCTGTTCCCGGTTCAATTTTAGTCATGGTAAAAACAATAAATGAGAAAAGCAGCGAGCAGGAGTCCCTTTCTTTTCAGATAAGATTGCTTACTTGAATAAGTTTAGTTGAGCACATTCCTCTTTCGTCGGTTCAACCCCGTTGTGAGATGAATTTACGTTAAACCTGAATGCGTTATATCGTTGGTGCACATTTGTTTTTCTTAATAACATATGGATTTGATTTAGATAGAGTCTCATTTGCCATTGAGTTATTCTCATCGCTGCTGTGTGATAAAATTTATTTTATGCATGGATGCAGGGAGGATCTACAAAATATCATTTGAGTTCGAGATGGCTTCAAGGTTTTAATAGTGATCGTGATCGCCGTGATCTTGTGAGATTTATACAATAGCATTTAATGTAGTTACTTCCATTGCAATTCCAAGTTTTCTGTAAAATTTGATATGTCTAGAATGATTTTTAGCTTTGTTTCATTTTAATAGAAGTCGTTCACTTTACCAAATGAATTTTTTTACCGAAGTAATAAAATTCTGTGTTCTAATTTTGAAACCTTACTTAGCGACAACAGCTGCGCTCATGAAATCTCAACTTCTATGAAAAAGAGCATATTTTGTTTTGTTTTTATCAAAAAAATTCTCATTCACGTTTTTAGATTGTGGCTATTTTGTTATCCATTTGGATAATAATTCTAGTTAGCATAAAAAGTCAGAACTTAGGTCGATATTTCCTTCTTAGGTGATTGTTCATCATTCCTTTCTATCTTTCTACACAATTCTAAGCTATCATTGGCTATGTGACCACTTACTGTTTAACACTAGGGGTGAATAAGTATCTGTAATAAGTCAGCCATTTGCCTGATTCTAATTTTGTAGATCATGACCATATAACTAGTGTAAAAACTGGTATCATTACAAATGAAGGCTCATGGGCTATTTATAATCCCAAACAAAGAAGATAACAAAAAATAGCTTCAAAGGACTTACCAGGCTCATTACTCATTAGTGAGATACGGCCAGTCGAAGGGTCCAGTGGGTGTGGATACACCTGCTGGCTGTTCATACCGCTAGAGAAAGTGTATTGGCTGGAAGATAAGTCCTGTAGAAACTGCTTTTGCCAGTTTGCGTTTTACATGCCATATCTTTCATCACTTATCTTTGGAAAGCTAATGGATATAGTTTTCACCTCCAATTTGAAGCACTTTTATGAATATAGCCATTCAAAGTCAACTCTTGTCACAAGGGGGTTTTCTATCTTCTTATTTTGGGTTGTCTTTGCCTTCAAATCTTTCTTCTTTCTTTTCTGGGTAGTGACTCGTCAAGACACATGATGGCATTTTTTATCGATACTTACAACACATTAACAACCTAAAATTGTACTGAAGGGAAGAGCTAGAGAGATGAGTTGGTTGCTTGATATATCTGAGGTTTTCTCTGAACAAGAACTTTCTAACCTTTTAGAAAACCTGTTTTTGCGGGCTCCCCTTTTACATCCACTTGGAAGTGCAAGGCATCCCTCCCACCCCCACCTGACATGCTTAAGAGAGTAAATTTCAGCTTGACTAGTCAGTGCTCCTTGTGTGGTAAGGACGGATAAATTATTGATCATCTTGTGCTTGGGGATTGTTATTGTGGTACTTATCCTGGCTATTTTTGGTTTGAGTTGGTTTCACCCTTGTAATGTTAACTTGTTAATGATGGTTTTTCAACTTTGAAGAGAAGAATGAAGAGGGGTTGGATAAGCGAAGTTTTTTAAATGGTTTCTGTAGCTATTTATGGTGTACTTGGATTAAAAGGAATGAGCATATTCTTGATTATGATGATATTGCTTCTGCATATAAGATTTCAAGTAGCTATCATAATAAGTTTTACCATAAAGGGAAAGAATAGTTTTCCCCTCCTTATCACGACATCACGCCTGTTTCAAGAAAGTTACCCAAATATAAGTGATGTTTGCTCTCATATGTAAAATCCTACAACCGTGCAGAGTGATATCATGTTATTTTGGGATTTAATCTAAACTATATCCACCTCTTATTAGTCTAAGTATCCTCATAAGTGACCTACATTCCTTACTTTTTGCTCGACTGACATGTTCCATGAGTTTTGTGTTTTTTAATCTGTGTAACTTTTTTTTCCTTTTAAAATAAATAATGAGTACTCCCTCCGATTCGTTGAATTATCTACATATTGTGTTTGTGCAATTTCATTTGATAGTATACATTCTTATTTTAATAAGTTTTAAGTGCTAATATTACGATTATACCCCCACCATGTTCGCTGCATCCTCACCATTGTCTCTTTCCTCACATTTGAGTAAGTTTAGGGATAGTTTGATAACTTTGTACTCAAGACCCCATGTTTTCTGCTTTTTTGAAACATTGTGCCTAAAGTAAATATATACAATTCAATGGATTGGAGGGAGTATTCAATATCCATTAATGGATACCAAGGGATTGACACTCACGTACAAAAAGACATCAAAGGAGTGATGCGCGTAAACAAACTAAGAGCAAGATGCTTTAACTCTTAAGCTATCATCTGTAATCTTTATACAAAAGAACATTCTTGTTTTTGGGAGTGGAGCACTAATTGTACAACTTCATAAGGATTGCATATATTGTTTGACCTTTGACATTTTTGGTGTTTAGTTCTTGTTTGTTATTTCTTACTGCGAAGTTAGTTTATGTCTTATTGACTCTTTAGTTTATTTCCATGCATTGGTTTCTTACTCACTGGCTGATTGCCAGTTAGCCTCTATTCTCATCTATTGAAATTAAGTCCGTTAAATAATCCTCATTAGATTATGATATTTTGAAAAGGTGACCTGTGGCTGTGCAGCTGGAGTCGCAGCTGCTTTTAGAGCTCCGGTGGGTGGTGTGTTATTTGCACTCGAGGAGGTTACGTCTTGGTATATTCACCTTCTTAATCTTAATATGAATGTATGCGTGTTAATGGTTGCACATCAATGTTGATGGCTCAGATTGACTCACTATAACTATACATATGTGGAGTTAGAATGCCAATCTCATACTGTTCTTTCCTTTGGCCTGCTTGAAGGTGGAGAAGTCAACTCATGTGGCGTGTCTTTTTCACTTCAGCTGTCGTTGCAGTCGTTGTGCGTACTGCAATGACATGGTGTAAGAGTGGAAAATGTGGCCATTTTGGTGCTGGTGGCTTCATAATATGGGATATATCTGAGTGAGTATCTAAATTCTCTCTGCTTTCGCATATGCAGCGCATCTACTTGTTCTCACTTCTAACCAAATCATTTGTTAGTGGTCAAGAGGATTACTCATTTGCAGAATTATTGCCAATGGCTGTTATAGGGGTTATAGGTGGCCTTCTTGGTGAGTATTTCTGTCGCTGGATGCTAGCTCACTTGATTCATAGTCTGCTGAACATGATTTCTTCTTCGTATTTGTTTAATTATTTATTTTTACATTTCTAGTCTTCACTTTGATCTCTGACTACTCTTTTCATGTGTGATTTATGGATTTGGTAGGGGCACTATTCAATCAGCTGACACGTTATATTACATTTTGGCGTCGCAATTATCTGCACAAGAAAGGGAGACGAATTAAAGTAGGTTATTGTGGATCCTTATGAAGTGGTATATGGTCAATTTCGTGTGTCCAATCACCTGTTTCCATGTTGAAATTATGTATCCTATATCTCTAACTTGTGCTATATGTACCAACAGATAATTGAAGTCTGTATTATTTCAGTAATAACTTCTGCAATTTCATTTGGATTGCCACTTCTTAGAAAATGCAGTCCCTGTCCGGCATCTGAAGTTGAGTGTCCCAATCCTCCAGGAATGTATGGGAATTATGTCAATGTAAGTTTTTCTCTGGTCTTTGTTTTTTCTTCTTGTGTCACAGACCTGTAAACTCAGTTGGTAAAGTCATGAGAGGTGGTACTCATGACGTGGGTTCAAATCTTGTCAGCATCAAAATTGCCCTTGTGGCTCCCTTTACACCAAAAAAAAAAAAAAAAAAAAAAAAAAAAAAAAAAAAAAACAGACATGTAAACTCTCGAAACATTTTAGGATCACCCCTTTCCCTTTGTCAATGATTGTTTGACCCCTTTTTCCATACCCTTTTCCCCTCTCCCAGTTTAGGATCACCCCTCATACCCTTAGATTGATTCCCCTCCCCCCCAAAAGGGTATCCCAAATCCATTCCCTATTACCTCCCATCACCACCCCTTCGACTATCAACACCCACCACAAGTCTCACCACCACCATCACTACCGCACCGGTGACGACGACAGTTACCCTCCCTTCACCGTACCACTTCATCTCCGCCAGCGACGTCCCTTGGTCGTACAGACCCTCGTCGCACTCCAGCCCATTCACATTGGAGTTCACAGCCTTGCATCTTGAAACCCACGACTAACACCATAAAACCCTCCACCCCCCGAAACCCCCTTCCACACCACCCAAAACACCAGATCCGGTGTTTTGAGTGGTGGGGAAAGGGATTTTGGCGGGTCGTGGAGAGTTTTATGGTTTTTAGGGAACGGGATTGTGGGTATTTGATGGGGCTGTGTTGGCGTGGTGATGAGGCCGCCGCCGGGGAGGCGCAGGTGCGCCGACGGCGCTTCTAATGGCGGTGCCGGTGTGGGAGGATGTTGTAGATGGTGGTTTTAATGTTGTTGATTCCCTTACCCATCTAATATCCAACCAAACAGTTAAGCATTTTAGAGGTAATCCTTTCCCTTTCCCTTTCCCTTTCCCGAACCAAATGCCCCCTAATTATTCTTGGTTTTGTGAGTGTACATGCACGACTAAGTTCAAATTGCTATTGAATTGTTCGCAGCTTGTTATGATTCTAAAATACAGGAAAATTATTTCATTTCTCATTAGCGGTTCATTGAAAATACATTCTACTGTTTTACCCCACTCTCTTGTGAGAAGGCCTGATAGGAGTAAGAGTCCATGGTTTGGCCCCTATTACCGTAAGGATTGCAGCGGTGGCTTCTTCAGGGAGTTTTATGTTTATATTGTTGCTGGTGAGAGTGCCTTAATGAGCACCTTAACATTTAAATAAAAAAAGTTGTTAATCATAAACATAACCTATAACCTTTTGCCCTTTAGTACTAAATCTCATTTATCTTCTCTTTTCGAATTGTAGCCTTTAATTTTCTCTTCGCTCATCCATTCTTCCCTCTTGTCCAGACGAGGTGCCAGGCAGTGGTTATCGGGTTGGCCTACGTTAAAGTATTAAGGAAATCCATCTCTTTCATTTCCTTGTATGAAAACACCTTAGCGACAGCCTGTCTTTTCCTAAGACGCCGGCCTTAGTCCGTCTTCTTTCAGAGTGAACCCCTTGGGGACAAGCCTAGCCATGGACCAAGCTACTTATGAATGTAACCACAATTAACACCCTTCCTTTTCCCGTAATTTTTTTTCCCTAAGAGTGCAATAACATTAGGAGAATGGCAGCTCCTCCGTCTTTTTTTTTTATTATTCTCCCAAAACATACATTGTGCAACTTACATCTCTTCACTCCTTGTTTTGGCACTTGGACAACTTGAGAGCTAGACGAGTAGTCTAGGCTATGGGCTGAGATATTTTACCACCATGCTTTGCCTCAAAATGTGATTGTCCTGTGACATGTGTGGAAGATTGTATGGGATGGGCTTGATTCTTATCCTGATTCTTGAGAGATCTTTAACTATGAAGGGCTAGTTAGAATGGTTTGTCACCTCCATTTATCTGAGCTGATTGTGTAGGGTGGTGATAACTTGTTGTCCTATTTGACTGTATGTAAAATTAGGCAACATACATGAAATTATATCGATTATTAGTCCAGATCTAGGGAGTTATCGATCGCTCATTACACAACACAATTTATCATTTAAGGGTGTAGGCTGATCTCATTGTGCTCGTGATTTTCTATTGGCAGAGTGACTATATCTGTAGACAAAATCTTGTAAATTGATTCAATGGAAGTGAACAAAGTCTAAGAACGTTCCTCCTTTGACATGTGCTTTGTTAATGGATTTATATCAATCCATTATTGACAAGTACAAATATACTTAAGGTAGTTCCTCTTGAAAGCTCAATTGAGTTGATATATGGTGTCTTGTCTCTTTGCAAACTGTATGCTTCCCCATTTAATCAAGCTACGTTTGCGGATATTCTAACCCTTGGTAGAACAATTTTGTACCTCACAATTATGATGCTAAAGTATTAGACACTGGTCTGTTTATGATGAGGTGTCCATATTTATTTTATTTTATTTTGGTTATCTGGCATTTGGAAACAGCCTCTTTATGTTGCTGATAGCGGGATTTTGTCGTCGACTCCCGATYAAAAACAATTTATAAAAACCCAAATTAAGTAGTATAATTAGGGTGTCGAACCACCAGGATGGCGGGGTTAGATTGGTATAAGTCTTCGTATCGTTTTAGCTTAGTCGGATGCAAAGTAAGTGAATGATTTACTATGCTAACAAACTAAGCTAGAACAAGAAGTAAACACACTCACACAAGAACGTAAAACAAGAGTAGAGAAGCTAAGGTTTCCGGGTTCATCTAGGTAGGTAGAGGGAGATGCAAA
>VHZZ01014772.1:24584-38261 GCA_009801015.1 Silene noctiflora
ATGGTAATGGAATGATGGATTGATGGTGGTAATCTGGGTTGTTGAAGGTAAGTGAGATGGAGATGATGATCGAATGATGGTGAAATGATGAATGCGTGGTGGTTAATTATGGTGATGAAGACAATGAAGTTGTTTGATGTTGAGGAAGAAGAAGGGTCTAAGGTCAAGGTCAACTTTGACCTTGACTTTAATCTTTAACATACAATTCGCTTCATTTCCGTCTTGCCATCCCGTCTCACCTACATTATTAAATTAAACTCAATTGATAATAATAATAATAATAATAATCCGACTAATTACTAAATATAATAAATACGACTAATTATTATAAATTAATAATTAAATGAGCTTTTTAATCAATTAAGCACGCAAAATCGAGTTGGAATAAGGTATAAACGTGGGGCTAAATGCGACTAAAATACTACTTATCAGTTGCTAACACAAGGGTAAGGCTGCGTACATCCGACCCCCCTTTACCCTGCAACTTGTAAGAGCCACTTAGGCATTGGGGTAATGTTGTTGGTTATCTGGCCTGATAAAATACCAAGTGGCAGTGTAATATTCTCTGTTGGAGTTGAGAGTGCTAGATAAGTTCTCTGAGAACTTTTATGGAACATGATTAGATCCTGATTGAATTATTTCCTTTTTTAGGAGACTATCTACTAGAGGTTTAATTTGTTTTTATGACGGAGCTTCTATGAGTGATACTCCTTTTACTTATCCGTGGCTTGGAACCGTGGAACATCTTTATCTGAAGCTTTGAACCACACCTCAGTTGATTTTCCTTGTATCTAAATTTTGTGCAGTTTTTCTGTCGTAATGACAAGGAATATAATGATCTTGCAACCATTTTCTTCAACACTCAGGTATTGAAATTTATAAAAGGCTCTGTTCGTGTCCATGTTCTTTTTCTATTCTTTATTCTTTTTTCCATTCTTTATTCGACTTTCATTTTTTAAGAGAAGTTTCCTTATTTATGCAGGATGATGCTATAAGAAATTTATTTAGTGCTAAAACAGTTCACGAGTACAGTGCTCAAAGCTTACTGACCTTCTTGGTAAGCATCTGCTTTTCTCCTATTTTAAAGTACCTGGTATACTAGGTGTGGATGCTTTGTTTAGAGGGGTTAACACAGTTCTCCCTTAGACGTGCTCGTGTTTAAAGCGCCAAACTGTTAGAAAGCAGCGAATACCAACACAATTCACTGCTTCCGTTCTACCTCTACATTGCTTTGCCCTATACTCCGTATCTTATTATTACCCAATGCCTCTGAACTGCCCCTTGCCATCATCCCTGATGAGATGTATGCTATACCTGTAATGCGAGTTTTTAGCACTGGCCTTCCAATTATAAACAAGTGTTCTGTATTAAACTCTTGATTGGAGTAGCTTGTTTACGGATGAACAAAGTAAAGGGAAGTCAAGTGAGATGTTTGACCTGTTCTCTGTAGTCCAAAGCTTCAAGTTATAGTTATATACTTATATACATCATGTTAAATATCCTGCTCTTCTGTGTGAACACCATGGAACTTGTGAGAGGTTATGATCTACCTCATGTTACAGAGAAAGCGCAGTTAGTTAAGATGTAGATCATGTTCCATATCTTGCTCTTATTTGTTAACACGGTGAAACTCTTGTGAGAAGTTATGATGTACATCATGTTACAAATCCTGCTCTTCTGTGTAGTTCGATAGTTCGACTGTTCTTCTGTGTGAATACGGTGAAAATCTTGTGAGAAGTTATGATGTACATCATGTTACATATCTTGCTCTTTTGTGTAGCTAGAGAGACTGCTCTTCTGTGTGAATACGGCGAAACTCTTGTGAGAAGTTATGATTTACATCATTTTACATACCCTGCTCTTCCTTGTGACCACAGTGAAACTCTTGAGAAGTTAAGAGTTGTATCTTGAGACGGAAGGAGATCGTTTCTGTTTGTGGCATTTGAATCTTTTGTTCTAATGTAAATACTATAACCATTAAGTTATAGGAGAAACCCCTTAACCTCGGACATGATACGGTGAAAAGTAGACGATGTGTTGAGCATCCTCGGTGTGTAGTATAGGTTTATTGTTTTACTTTTTCCTAATCAATATTTTGTTAGGTTATGTTCCAGACTTTTTTTAGTTGTAAGCTGAAAAAAGTACTTCCATGGACTATGAGTCTATGACTAAGATGTGTCCCCCCATGTCAAACCTTTTTTTTTTTGATGTAAGCATCAAAATTTACTACCTATGTTACTTACTAAATGTCGTTTTCACATGTCAAAGTATTCATTTTGACCTTAAAAATTTCTGAAAAATATATGGGTAAATTATTAAATTACACACATATGTAAGTATGTTGGAGTACGTTATAATGTTGCAATTTTTACAATTTGGCCAGATAACTCATAACTCTTTATGTAATACCCCACTAGAGTGGATCTCGCGAATGTGTGGGTTTTTTTTGGTCGCTTTGCATATGAAACTTAAAATTAAATTAATATAGTATTTAACTGTATTAACTGCAAAACCAACAATTTTTAATGTGTAGTAATAAGGGGTTGCAAAAAAAAAAATTGACATTTCTATCCCGAATAAAATTGACAGTTTAACCGATTTTTTTTTTTTTAAAGTTAATTATAAAAAAATATGATTGTCAGTTTAAACACTTTATGATTCTTTTTATCCATATAAAATGTTTAAGTGAAGTGTGTAACTATTTTTGTAATTTTTGTTAAAATATACTCCCTCGTATTCAGCCTAATGTTCCCCTTTCATTATAATACTCATCACATATATTAGAGAAAGGGGAACGTTAGACTGAATAGGAGGGAGTACGATGTAACAAATATGAAGGAAAAGGGTGAAAAGCATACACTAATTTCATAATGTAAGTTAAATTTGTGTAAATATATGTACGAGGAAAATGTTTAATAATATGAGTCAAAATATTAGGCCCAACAATGGAAGTTCTAGTATTTCAGAAAATATTCGGATCCATAATACTCCGTTCTTCCCCTGTTCCATTGAGTTCTTTACGTATTCCATTTTGGGCCATTCCATTTTAGGCGGGAAAATTGCAATTCCTAATCTATTAGTAAAGAGGGGATGTTAACTCAAGAGTTCTTGAGGTGGGGTACCCCATTAAAAAGATCTACTTATAAGCTCAAATTACTAATGCATTGAAAGTATTACAAACAAAGTGCACTTTCTTTTCTGGAACCTATGGAAACCATGATCGAGTAGTCTTAGGATGAATGACCTCCTTGGAAGGTTTCCACGATACGCATGAGTGGGGCCAAAAGTGCTGGAAATGACCCGTGTTGATATATTGACCCCATGTTGACCCAATACAAAGCATGGTGAGTTACCGTGAATGATCACTTCCAGTCCAAGGGGACATTTGGGCCAGGGTGTTACACCTTTTTTTTTTTGTAAAATTGAAAGTAAATTGCTTAACTCGAAAAGTGAGAATGATTCAATACTATATGAAGTGCATATATTTGTTTCTATGCCCTTCAAAAAGGCTTGTTTAATATTAGTTTCGTAGTATATATGCTCCCATCGTCCATGTTTAATTATCCCTCTCGTGTTGCAATGATAAATTTCTAGGGTGTTTGAACAGTATTGCAGATCACCACAATACCATTTTCTTCTCCTATCTCCTCAAATCCGTTTCTAATTATATATGTATTCAAGGAGCCTCTCCCATGGTTTCTCATATCTTCTTGCCGAATCACTCTTGCTTCCTATCCCCTTTGCTGGAGGTGCCTGCGACCATCTTTTGAACTGTTAGTGCAAATTTGCCAATCATTCACTATTGTCTTCTCCAACCCAAACCTGGACACATACTTCTCTCAATAACTTCCATGCCAGTACTTGCCTTCCTCTATAACTCCTCATACCAGCTCGAATTTCCATGATCCTTGTAATCCTCTAGTAAGTGGTGCTGTAAATTTCAGGTTGCATGTTGCTAAGTACTTTTAGTTTCTTTTTAGCACTCCATCTTTCTCATTGTTCTCTCTGATACCACTTTTGTGCACATAATCAGACAACAATGAAATTTGCGTTGCAGTTCGATTGATGTATTTTGCTGATTTCCTCTCTTTGCCCATCAACTGAACAAAACAAAAAGGTGTAATTGTTGGTAGTAACATATTTTACCTCGTAGAAATGCCAATGATTTGAATCTGGTTTAGTGCTCTCTTTTTGTATATGGACGTCACCTCTCTGGTGTCCTAAAAAGAATTCCGTGTCTTAGTTTAGTTGTTTTTAATCTGGTTTAAGTGAAGGTCATTTCACAGCTGATACAAGTTATTGCCAACAACTTCGTGACTTGCTCTAGCTAGGACAACAACATTACTCCACTGCTTTAAAGGGAGGTTGGATGTATGCAACCTACTTCCACATGACCCAAAGTGAAAATTGCACTGTGTTCGCTACTTAACTACGGAGTATATAAGAAGAGCTTACATTTTAGTGCCATTTTCTTGTTTTATTGCGTCATCTCTCAAAGGCAAAGATTAGAGTCTTTGGCCCCATCGCAAATAGCGGAATAGGAGCCCCTGAATTGGAACAACTATCTTTTTAAATTGAAATGCATATTATGACTCATCATCAATTTGTTGATGTTGTACTAGTTGCATAATGCACTCAATACTTTCACCGTTGAAGCTTTGATTCATGGTAAAGCAATAAGAAAGGGAAAGTAACAAGTGGCATTTCTTTTGAATGGACTGTATGAAACTATATGGTAGAATGTCGTTATTATGTTGAGAAATATTGATGTCTAGCATGCGCCTAGTATGGTGATTGTAGCCATTGGAGTTGGCAAAGATTGGCTTATTATGTCTATCTCTATTCTGTGTTATAGGCCTGATGGCTTTTGTGCATGTAATGAAACTAATGATTTGTCTTTTGGTTGTGCGTTGTAGGTTATGTTCTATACTTTAGCAGTGGTCACATTTGGCACTGCTGTTCCAGCTGGTCAATTTGTTCCTGGGATAATGATAGGATCAACATATGGCCGTCTTGTTGGGATGTTTGTTGTCAACTTCTACAAAAAGCCCAATATTGAAGAGGGGACGTGAGTTCTCTGTGTCTCTCTGTGCTCTATCTGCGTAAACACATGCCTCCCTTTGTCACAGATGCCCTTCACTTTAATTTTGTTCTCACTACTGTTGTGCATGCTGATTATCCTACAAACGCCAAAAGAAGCTGAAGCTAACCTTGTACTTTCAATCTTTGAGAGGCCATATTCTTAAAACCTGTTGTACTATTTGAATAGGGTTAGGAATGAATTTATTTGTAAGATTTTCTGCTTGTATCCCCATTCCTATTAGCAAAGTTGAAAGGCTATAGGAACTAGTGTTGGGTGTTGAAGTTTCGTGCACCAGAGAAATCACAGTAAGACTAAAGATAGGATAACTTTTAGAACACTTGACCAACGTTTTTGGGGATCGCAATTTAGAATGTAAGGTGGTGTAACTCTCAATTTTTATCATTGTATTTCATCAATCACATAGGTATCATAGGGAATTTCACAATTTGGATCTAATAATGAAGAATTGGTGAAGATGGTTTGACATATGTGAGACTTGAGAGGGAGACCAATTGATGCCTCAGTTAGGAGGCTTGAATATATTGGGTGACGGATAAGAACATGAGGGGTAGAGGCAATGTTTGTAGTCTTTGTTGGGTAAAACCCAAATCCGTCAAATCTTCACTTCATAAAATCTGAAATTGAGTTAATTTCAATGTTTGATGTCTATCTTATCTCTCTACTTCATGTGTTTACAAATACATGCACCATTTTCTAATACTCAGGTTCCCTGTATTCTGTTTCGAATTATAACGGGATAGTATAGATTACACCGCGGAAATACAAGTACAATGACGGATAGCTTAAGATATAGGTGGAAGTGGCCGAAATATCTGGATTCTCTTTCAGATAGGCGCTGCCATTTTTCTATAGGATGTTATATTACGGGAAATTACATAAGGGCGCCTTATGCTCCGTTCGATAGTGTTGTTTGTTACGGGAGCTTTTTTAACCGTGCTATTGTCATTAAACCTATTGTTATATCTTAACTTTTGTTCTAATTTTCACTATCTTCATCTGGAACTTATAACTCAGTTGCATTCTTCTTGCTGTGTACTCTTAATAATTCCTATTAGCTTTTACATGTTCTTTTGTTCACAGTTGCACTGGAGTATTGGGGTGGGCATTTTAAAGATTTACGATATGTGAATAAGGCTGCGCGCCATTCTCCTTGATTTGTTGATTAACCCTTCTGCAAAGCGGAAATGCACAAAACCAAACTTAAATTTGAGAAATCTGATACTTTTATCATTGATTTTGCATTTAAATGGCACTTTCCATCACACTCAAATTACCTTCGTTACGAACGTAGAGAATTTTTTGGCTTTTCTCCTTTCTCTCCAAAACCCCTATTATGAAATGTACTATACACGGCATGCTCTTATATTGGCAGCTACTCCCTGATTGATCTTATTGAGCCCTTAATCTGGGAAGTTAGCTCTACCAGAAGTTTGTCTCTGGATTTTAGCTATGAATAGGGACGATGGTTTTCTGTCAAATTGTTACTGAGAAGGGACACTCAGACACCAGACTCCATGTGGTTTTTGTGTACTTTGTAACTCCGATTCGGCTGTAAATGTCGGATATGAAATGGTTTCCGAGTGTTGGATACGGTTACTTTGTGCGAATTTTTCAATTTTTGGGTCTAAAATGAAGTGTCGAAGTGTCATGTTGTGTCAGAGTGTCGGGCATGCGACACACAACCTTGAAGTGTCCGAGTAACATAGCTTTGTAATATAGGTTAGACAGTTTATTTCTTGTGATGACAAATTCCATGTGG
Source organism: Silene noctiflora (assembly GCA_009801015.1). Lineage (NCBI taxonomy): Eukaryota > Viridiplantae > Streptophyta > Magnoliopsida > Caryophyllales > Caryophyllaceae > Silene > Silene noctiflora. Next base: position 31,448 of record VHZZ01014772.1, read on the forward strand.
TTTTTGTGTGTGCTAGTCAATGATTTTGGAATGAAATCTTAAAAGCACCTTGAAAAACTATGAGTGTAACACTGAATTCTCTCTTCCGAAGCGTTAATCTGTGAGATTTTTTTGTCCTTTAAAAAGCTACACTCTGTTCTTCCATTCAATGTTTCTAATATGTCGGAACTTTGTGTTCTCACAGATATGCTCTTCTAGGGGCTGCTTCATTCTTAGGAGGTTCGATGCGGATGACAGTCTCTCTTTGTGTAATTATGGTTGAAATCACAAACAATTTGAAGTTTCTTCCTCTTATTATGCTTGTTCTTCTCATATCAAAGGTATGTGATCTCCAGTAATTGAACCATGTGTGATTGCTATGCTTTAGTAGAGTTCATGTAAAGTATCTTGTTCACTGTTTCAACTGCTGTTTAACTGCAGGCTGTTGGTGATGCTTTTAATGATGGCTTTTACGAAGAACAGGCTCACTTGAGGGGTATTCCGTTGCTAGAGTCCAGACCCAAATATCAAATGCGTACAATGACTGCAAAAGAGGGTTGTCGCACTCGAAAGGTAAATGTCTGGCTTGTTGAGGCCTTCAGCTAACAACTTACTGAATTTAACCAAGTTGTGAGACCATGCATATGGAACTGTGATACTCTGGGACCCGACTTATGTCAGTTTGCTTCCCTTTTCAATGAAGGTTCTCAGTCTTCCGCGTGTTATCAAGGTTGCAGATGTGGTTTCCATTCTAAGCAGCAGTGATCATAATGGGTTTCCTGTAAGTTGACTTACTTTGTTTCAACGGAGTAACATTTTTATGCGATTCAAGCTTTCGTGTTCATTTTTTTTTTATGTTCAATACCACCACCAAACAGGTCATAGATCACACAAGAAGTGGGGAGACTCTTGTCATAGGACTGATGCTTCGGAGGTAAGCTTAATAAAGTTATGTCCTTTGTGACCGCAATGCCAGTCGTATAAAAAGCGTGAGCTGACATTATGAGTAAAATACAGCCATTTATTGGTGCTTCTTCAGTCCAAGGTGGATTTTCAACATAGCCCTCTACCTAGTGATTCAAGAGGGGGTTCCTATCCAATAAGGCAAGTTGCGACTTGCCTGTTAACTCCCTGCGCTTTTTACATGTTTTTGTATATTTTCCTTCCCATTGATCCTATAATGCCTCTAAGGGACGTCTTTTTTTCAGGCATAATAATAGCGAATTTATAAAACCAGTTTCGAGCAAAGGGCTTACGTTGGATGATATTCATCTGAGCCAGGATGACTTGGAGATGTACATAGATCTTGCTCCCTTCTTGAATCCTTCACCATATATTGTTCCCGAAGATATGTCTCTAACAAAGGTACCTACCAATTACCATCTGCTTGTATCGATTATTTTAAAATTTTCATATCCAAGTATCTAACTGTGAAACATTGTGACTTAAAGTTATGTTCATGTTTCTAACTGTTATTCTTTTTGGGATTTAGTAAGGCTAACATCATACCTGTTTAGGTCTATAATTTGTTCCGACAATTGGGATTAAGGCATATATTGGTCGTTCCTCGCCCTTCTCGTGTTGTAGGCTTAATCACAAGAAAGGATTTGTTGATTGAGGTACGTTACTGCAATATTTTCGATTTTGCTATTCTGCTGAATTGTCTGCTTAAGAAGCAGTTCCGTGGTATTTTTTCAGGCTAGTGAGGATTCTGAGACAGAACTCCAATCGACTAGTGTAAGGTCTCTTACTATTGATGCTTCACTCCTATTTACTCATGGCATCATGTGAAATTTGTGAGTCAATTCACTCAAAGATGAATTAATATCCAAATATTTGCATGGTGATCAATCAAGTACATTTTTTCAGTCTCTTTCTCTCATGCTCTCTCTCCCTCACACCGGCAGAGATAAAAATATAAAAGTTTGAAATGGACATCTGTTGTTTTTTCGAATCGACATGGAATCATATGATTTCACTCCAGATAAAAAGTTAAAACTTTTTAGTAACATGGCTGAACTTTTGTGCTGTTAAGTTTTTGACTAAACAAGATTATAAAAGAACCTAGGCGTTGGAATTCTTGCTGTAGCAGCCAAGTAGTTTTTTACCTTCCCATGTGCCAAAATTTTAAAGAATGAATTTATTAAGCAGAAAGAGCAACAGTTGAAGTTGTTAGTATGTTTAGTCCGTCATACTATAGCAAATATTACCCAGTTACTGCAAGTGAAGATGACTGATAAGGGAAATTGGATTGGGATCCACATCGAGTATTTCTTACATCATAATTCAGGATAAAATATTCTTCTTCTACTTTAATGAGCTATCTTTCTTAATGTCATCATAATCCATAAGCAGTAAACAATGAGTCTCTGACTCTCTTGGAAATTATAAACACTTACCACCTCATACTGTGCAGCCAAATTTATATATAATACTGTCGTATTTACATTTCTGGTTGGTGGTTTTAACAGAACTCAACACCGTAACAGAAGTCCTGCTTCAAGAAGTGCAGCTGTGGAGCAGCCTCTTTTGAATGGCTTACTTCAAAATAATGCATCTCATTAGGGTTTCCTTTACGGTTCAGAATTCTGAGGGCCTGAGTTTGTAATCTGCAACATTGAGCGTTTTTGTTAGTTATGATTCTTTACTCAGGTTGTGTAACGGTCCAGCCACAGTAATGGGGACCTAACCACGTGTAATCAATGTTGTATAGCTTAAAATAGAAGAGCGGGAGAATGAAGTGTATAATGTTGGGGCAAATATGTAGAATTGACGAAGGAATTCATCATTAAAGGTGGTATTTGAACTAGCCTTATTTGAGTACTAAATATGCTGATGACAAATGTATTATGTTTATTTTGAAGGCAGAAGTTTTGATTTGACGATTCCTACATCTTAATTATCGACAACATGAGTGAGAATTCTGGGAAAATGATCCATAATAGGTGACCATCTGGAAGGTGTATATTTTTCGTGGAGGAAAAGATGTACAGTGTGAAGTTGAAACTTCTCAAATAAACGAATAGATCATATATCCTGACATTTGATAACCCCAGGGTTGTTTGACATTTGATAACCTCAGGGTTATTCACGTGTCATTTATTCAGTTGTTTTTTGATCCTGTGATATCATATAGCTCTATTGCATGCTTAACCAAGTAAATTTAGGTTGCTTTACATGCTGAAAACATTGTGGAATGTTGATGTGCAAATTCTCATTTAAGTCGGGTAATATGCATGTTAATGTTTAAAATCCAAATATCCTGATTAGTTGGAGTACTCTGTGATCATTAACTACTTGGTGAGGAAAGAAAGGATTATATATCGGATGTATTACATCAGACTTAATATATAATTGTGTTTATACGTATTTTTTCTGAGGTTTATAATGTTTATAAGTTACATTTTAGTTTTTTGAAGTCAAAACTCAAATTCATTTGAGCTTATATGTAATGTTTTTGAGTTTTATTGTAATTTTTTGAACTTACTGTTGAAGAAAATGAACTTAAAAACTTTATGCGAGTATGTTTTAAACGAACTCAGAAACTAAAAATTTGTAAAGTTGTAGGAATTATTGTATATGTATAACGAATTTTAAAATAAAATGATTTAGTTATAAATTAAATAGTTTATTTTCACTGTTCGTTAAAGTAAAGAGAGTTATTTGCTATATTCTAAACTTAAGGGGGTTAATTACCACTTTTGCCGTTAATATATTGTCGTCAATGTGAGCCTCCCTCTTCTATGCACATTGCATTTGCAGAAATTGTTTTTTTAGTGATGAGTAAACTTTCTTAAGGGTATTAACTCAATGGTAGAGTAATGTATAATTTTGCACGTGGGTTTGAGTTCCATGTAGCTTAATTGTGGCTTGTAAATAGTGTTTATAAAGTAACTACTGTTACAAAAATAGATTTAACTAATGTTACTTTATAGAATAATTGGTATTATAACTTCGTAGAGTAAGTTACTCGACTCTATAAAATAACCAATGTGGAGCATTGGTTTAAAAACTAATGTATATCAATTGGTACTACATGGATTAAATAATGTTACTTTATAGTAACCAACCTATCTCATCCTTTCGAACGATAGAGGTAAATTGAAGCCACCGGCTTTTAAGCTACCATGAAAGAGTTGGACATGAATGTCCAATAGAAGCCATAAAATCGGCAACTTTGTTGGCTTCACGAAAGCAATGTTTAATTATCACTCCATCAAAAAAATTGAAGATCTAATTTTACATCCTTGATGATACTAGAAATTTGTAACACCTCAATTACCTGACCAAGATAATCGAAGCGTTACCATCTTGGTTTCCCGAGGTAGTGATTTCAGAGATACAACAAGAAGCCTTTATTATAAATAACGGTTTAGTGAATTACATAAATGTAAACAAGTGAATAATTGTGTATTATACAAATTACAAGTCGACTACCATCTATGTCATCTATGCTATGCTACTCGACTCCGAGTCCAAAGGCGGCCCAAAACCTGTACTCAACCTACTCCCCATATGATCGGAAATATCACATGGAACGACACAGGCCACCCCGGAAATAGGTGACAATTTACACAACACACAACTCGTCAGTTTCAATAAATAATATGAGACACGACATACGAAATATGCTTATGCGACACGACAATGAAATGCATGTGATACAACCTCCAACCACACCACACCGGTACCGGGACATACCCAGACGAACCCACAACCCGGTGACGGTACAACAACATCGCCCACCAAAACAGCCGGACACGCAACCTGTAAAAAGCTACTCCGGACACACCGGTGGTACCGGACCTAAGAGCGACTCGGATCCCCTGCCAGACGACGTGGCTCAACCTCACGTGTCCCTCCATAACTCAAGCCATTAATGTGCACATCCCCCTCGGAGTGGGAAGCTCCGAGAGGCGACCCGAGCGTGAGACGGTCTCCCAACAGCCTCACGTCTCCAAAAGAACGAGTAACACTACCGTACACCGCCAACAGCCTCCACATACATATAACACGATATGCATGACGAACACAATAAATGCAAGATACCACTCAATGTCAATTACCGACTCATCATGATACACGGTCCCAATTACGATATGATTACCAATTTCTCAATATTACCAATGTCATGTCATAATAATGCATTCCCCAATAACATATGAATTACGATAAACATGTCATAATGCAACGCCAATTAATAACGACTCATATGACCATCCAAATACATAAATTGAAATTGAGTAGGATTAACCTACCTTTTAGCAATCCAGTAAAATAAACAAGCAAACGGACACAAATGCGCTCCTCCACAAAGTTGGCACCGAATTACGTTAATTAAATATAATTACTAACTAATCTAATTAAATTAAATACGTAATTTAAATAATTAAAACCCGTCTTAAAATCACTACCTAAAACTCGTCACATACCCGGCCTACACCACAACCACACTCCACCACCGGCTGCCGCCACCGTGGGCCACCAACACCAGCCATGGTGGGCCACGGCCAACAACACCGACAGCCAACAACACCAACAACGACAACAACAACAATAACAACAACAACAACACACAACGACACCAACACAACCACAAGCACGACCAGGCCGCACCACCGATGCCCCGCCTGGCCACGGTGGTCACGACTGCCGCCCAACACCACCATACCACCACATCACCTCCACCCGAGCCACCAAGCTCGACACAAACAACAACAAACAGCAGCAACAACACGACACAACCAGCCCGACACCCCTCATTTAGACCCTATTTTCTACCACCAAACACCAGCTATTCCACCACCCACAACCACCACTAAGCTCCCCACTCAACCCTCAACAACCACCACCCAAACCTCCCCCAAGGAAGTCACGAAATCTAGCTCAAAAATCCGTCTTAAGACGGTTTCACAACAATAACAAAAGCTCCTTTTAATGCTTGGTCAAACCCAGATTTGGGTGGTCAACGACGGTCATTGAGTGGTAAACGGTGGTCCTAAGGTGGGTCAAGGTCGAGGCGGATCAACGATATAAATTAAATAATATAAAAGTTAGTATAAGACGGTCTTACCTCAAGGCGGAGGGACAAAATCCTCTCTTCTTTTCTTCATCTCCTTTCTCTCTCTTTTCCCTCTTATTTGTGGTGGAAAATTAAATGGTGAAGGGATAAGGATAAGTTAGTGTGGTGGGTTGGGGTATATATGTAATTCGTGATTTTTAGTATTGGGACACTCTGTAACACCCCCATACACCAAGGTGCCTTACCAAGGCCACCTTAGGCACAAGAGTGCTATCATCTCGGTTTCCCGAGACAATGAATATCAAATAGATAATAGCGAAACGTACTTTAATAAATGAATTTAAACTATTACATGTCAAGCCAAAACTGTTTAAACAAAAAGGTACAAACGTCTCTAAAAGTCTGACAACTACTACTAGCAAAACCCTGACTCAGCGGAAGACTTCTATCATCGCGTGGTGACTCAACCCAGCTATCCCATGCGTGTCTATCAAACCTGCTCAATAACTGCTCACCATCCCCGAATGGATCACCACATTTTTTCAAAACATAAGACGGGGGTCAGTTACTGCATACATAAATTAAAATACAAAAGGCACAACATTCCATCCACCAATCTCGTCACATCACCACACACCTGACCACACACTAAAGTGTGTAGTCCTGCCAGTGAGGGACCGCAGTCGTACCCACCAAAGCCCCGCTCATCCGTTCCGAGCGTAAACCCATGTTCATTAATGTGCACATCCCCTCCTGTGGCGGGTTCTACAGAGGGCGAATCAAGGGCGTGAAGTCACTCCCGCAAGTGACTCC
>VHZZ01014776.1:19082-38379 GCA_009801015.1 Silene noctiflora
GGGGGGGGGGGGGGGGGGGGGGGCTCTTTGATGTCATGATCCCAAATCTCCTTACAAATGAAATTGTGTACTCCACCACACGTTTACTCCTCTTACTAGATGGATAACTCCTTAAATTCAGCCGCACGTTGCCCAAAACCTTAAAGCCCAGACCTTTCTGATATATTTCCTAGACAAGGTTAGCATCCAAGTCGAGTTGGAGCTGTTACATATTTCTTTAAGGGAAGCGACCATGCTGCGTGGACACGATTATTGGAGTTACATACGGGTACATATCCAAGTTTCAGATCCATCATGACTCGGATTTTGAGATGGCGAAAATCAAGGACATTGATACATGGACATGTCTATAGAGTAGAAATTTAACGAAGAGTGAGTTATTTAGAGATTTTGGGAAACGAAAAGGGATAAATCTGAGTTATAAGGCTTAGAATCACTGAAATTATACTAAAGGTTTCATACAGACATACACCCTCTTTTACTCTACTTTTGTGTTACAAGCCTCCCTTTGGCTAGTGCTAGGAGAACGGTTGGATTGGTAAGGGTCAAGTACACATCCACACTCATATCCTTGAAAGTCGGCTGGAACAAAGGTATTGCCTTAAAAAGTGAAAACTAGAACTCACTTGGATTCTAGCTATGACACCTTCATGTTGCAGTGGTGGTTTGGTCGTTTGAGGTGGCGAGGTTTATTTTCTGGATGTTGTTGTAGTGAAACTTATTGCTCTCATGATCAACCTTATGCTCTCAGAATCAGGGTTATTTTTATATACCAATGGGTGGTACTTGGCAGTATTGATGTATGTGAAACACTGAAACTACATTCAAATCTTGAAAAGAAGAATACCACTGTAAATTTATCAGTTGGAGTTGCCGTGTGTGTGTGGGTTGTTTCTGTTTGTCTTATGCGTGTGATATTGGGATGGCATAAGGACTTGAAGAACCCAAGGGAGGTTTGTTTGCTGTTGGTTCACTAGATTCTTTTAACAAAGTTTGGAATGGTACTGTTAAAATGAAACCACAGCTTCCTAGCTTAGATTAGAATAGGGTACTGAATATGCAGGGTTCTACGGATTCTTTGCAAGGTTTTTTTTTTTTTTTTTAAATAATTTTATTTCCCGTCCCCGATACCTATTAGGAGAGAGGAGTTTGCATTTTTACCTTTCAGGATTCTTAAGCCGAGTAACCATGTCATTAACATGTTGGCCTCTAGTTAGGATTCTTAGGAAACCACCATTACAGCAAGCTATGTATCATACCTACTCCATCTTGAGCAGTTTAGGATCTTTTATGTTATTTAAGTTGTTGGATTATAAGCCTCGTGTGAATAATTTCTAATTTTATTCTTTTGCTGTATCTAGGAGAGCTCTCGAATATGAGAAGAAAGCAAATGAGGAACAGGTAGAACAAAAGCAAGCTATGGAGAAGAGTCTTATGGGAATGGCTCAGGAAATTGAGAAGCTTCGAGCAGAGCACCTGAGCATGGATAGGAGAACACATGGACTTGGTAACTAACTTACCTTCCTACGTAGTATTTCTGCAAATACTAGAACAATTTCAGGTTACGAAGGATTGAATGAACATTCTTTCTGTTTTATCACCTCAATCTCAGTTGGTCAATTTTAAGTTATAATATAGCTTAATGACTAATCAATCAACAACTTTTTACAATTATATTGTCTCACCTCACTTGTAGTTACGTACTTCTATTTCAACCCGCATGCCTCCTTTGATTCCTCACTGAATAAATTAAACGAGGCTTACTCGTTGAAATAGAGAGAACTATATTATTGTCAGATCTTTAAACATAGTATAATGCATTTTAGGTTACATTTGCTTTTCTGAAACATTCCTTGCCTCTTCCAGGTGGCAGCACTTATGGAATGTATAACGAGAGTCCAGATATGAGATACTTGGGAGGGGCTTACTCGGGAGGGGCTTATGCAGATGGATATGGTGGAGGGTTGGCCCCTTACAGTAAGCGCCCCAGACGTTGATTGCTTGGCTCGCTGTATTTCCAGATTCAATGCAGCAATTGAGGAGTATACCCCCTGGACCAGAGTTCTGAGGGTTGACTGCATATACAGCGGCTCTACTTTACAGTCTTTGGATCTGAAATACAAGCAATTGTTTGCTGAACGAGAGAGCTAACAAAGTACTTTGTATCACACCTAGAGTTCTAGACTCTCTGATTCGGCAGATAATCGAACAAATTGGTATGTCGTATTATTTGCTGCTCAAGTCATGTACTAACTAATTCACTGCATAAAGCCTGCAGATTAGTAATGTAGTATGTCTGTTATTTTATATTTGTTACTTTTGGATGATTATCATTGGCAATCATAGTGGGCTTGTACAAGTGAATGATGTACAATTATAGCATGTGAAACGGTTTGTTATCCCCTTGTGCTCTCTGAATCCCGGTTTCAGGGACAGGTATGATACATGAGCCATCTAGGCCTAGCTGATATATCATCGCCATTGCGTTTGTACTCCAGGTCTTCCTCACCAGAAACAAACATAGATTACTGATGATGTGTGAAATTATGACAAGTTTTGAAACGATTTTTCCCGACAATAGCTAAGAGTTTAACCGCTTAGCTCATCATCTCGGCAAGTCTTTGAAGTGAATTATTGAGAAACTTCTCGATGCATCTGCTCAAGTTTTCCATTAACATGCATGTATCTGAGACATTTAGTCCACATACCTCAGTTCTCCGACATTTCCTTTAACAGTCAGGTTTACTTTGTGAACCGTCATTTGACTCGTTGATTGGGAATTGTCTATTTTCGTATCTCAGTTCTCGGACCAATTGTCTATTTTCGTATTTCATCTGTCTTCTTGTGTTTCATTAGTTCTCCTTTTTACATATAATCGTCAATTAAATAAAAATTTGTGTAAATGACATTATAATTTAGTTATTTTCACGCATAATTTTGTTAAATTATAGATACCGTCATAACTGCAACGCGTTTTTCTCAGACGTACTGTAAGTCTGTAATGACTTAATTAGAACAGGTTATCTTATAAAACGTAGACATAAATCTAAACAAACTCCATTCAGTTTAATTTAATTCAGTCAAAATATAATTAAATAATATAATGTGAGTTTGTTTTGAAGGTCAAGAATTGTCGTCATTACTGATGTCACTATACACCCTAAAAACCACAAAAACACCAAAGATGACCATAATATCTTGGAGACCAAGCACAAATCAAATGAGATGAGCAGTCTTCAAGATGGGCCCTACTACAACCTCTATCGTTGACATTTAGTGGGCCATTGTAAATTTCTTGCAGCCCAAGCCCATTTCTTCTATAAATACAATCTACCTAACCCAATATATTCATAAAAAAATAATATTCTTTAAACAACAATGGCATCAAGCATAGCTGAAGTTTACGTTCTCCGAAAGCTCGAGCAGAAGAAAATGGAGGAGATTAAGAGGCGGGAAGCACGAAAGAGCGCTATAATTCAAAGCAATAACGATAATGATGATGATAACGATGATGGCAGGTCTAGTGCATATAAGAGTAAGGGTATGGTTCATAGTGGCTGCTTCTCAAGCTTATATAACAAGATACATCCTTCGTCTTCGTCTTCGTCCACCGATAAGAGCTAGTTATTAGGTTAACACAATTTGTAATCCTATACTTTAATTCTTAACCATTTGTCTAAACTCTTGATACACTTTATTATGCATATATATTACGTCTAAACGCCTGGGAAGTTTGTAATCTGATGGTTAATGGTTTTTTTTTGTGGGTTCAAATGAGCGCACTATGTCGCAGGTATAAAGGAGTATGTTTTATGTATGGAGTATGTTTTGAAACCGTAAGAAATGCAAACAGAGTGGTTATTTACAGCAACTTGTTTTGTTTTCTTCTGTCATATTAGTTGTATATCGGGTTGGTATCGCTTTGTTAGTTACATGTCCACATCGGGTCAAATATCAATTTGTTGTCATGATCGATGATGTGTAGAAAATAATTAGTCTTGCATGAGACCGTTGTGTAAACATAACACGTCCTCACACTGGTAATATGAGTACCGCGGTTTCATATGAATTTCTATCACATTGAAAACTATCGAGTGATAAAGTGGAAAAACAAGATAAGTAAACTGTATGTAGGTCGACGATAAATGGTAAGACCGATAAGCTAGCTACATAATTTATTAAATTTACGAAGGAAAAATGATAAAACGTCCTGAAGTAAATGATACGGAGTAGTATTCTACATTGATTGAACACAGATGGTCATGGAAATAGTTCAAGGTCTCCCATTTACAGCTTTAGCAATGCCTCGAATAGTTGAAGGTGTAGTCCTGCAACATCCTCCTATCAGTTTAGCACCTGCATCGCGCCATCTTAGAGCCATTGACGTGAATGCTTTGTCATCAGAGCACTGCGAAGGCTGCATTGACAAACAACGGTCCACATAAGTGATAAGTTAGAAATGGTATTTATTGGGATCGTTAGCATTATTACCCAAAAATGTTTCAAAAGCATATATCAGATGTACTTAATCAAACCCGGAAAAATGCATTAGAAATCGCGCTGGCCAGTTGCCAGTCCACAATATAAGAAGCGCATGTTTTTTTTGAAATCCATCAATGCTGGATTTCATCATATTGCAAGGCCAAAGAATACCGACTCTTGTGTTCCATTCGAAACAGTAAACGTATACAAGCCAACTATATAGAATAAAAATTCCGGATTTACAGTGTTCTGTCACATACCAGCCATCTTTTAGCTCTTCCATCCCAGATCTCCCCGCTATTTGGATAAACTACTATCATCTTGTTGGTTAGCTGTGAATGTACGAGATAAACAAATAGACAAAGTCAAATTTTAGCAAGAATAATAGCTCGAATCCATATTGTTTCCACAGTACATAAAACAAACAGTATTACTGCATTACCTTCTTAAATCTGCGGATAAGAGTATCTACGAATTGGGGTGGTGCGCAATTGATTCCTGCCATGGCTATTTTGTTGCTCTTATTAATTACATTTAGACATTCTTCAAAACTTTCCCCTGACGGAGCATTCTCCCCATCTACAGAGCTGAAACAAATCCACGATGGAATGTCGATGTTTTCTTCCTCAAGCAACTCTACTATAGCCTGAAATTAATTGATAATGTAATCACATTTGCCATGAAAACATCAAATTTCTGCAGGTTTGACATAAAACCGTGATGCCTCAAAATGTTATACAACCCAAGTAACACATATGAGTAAATTCAAACTTTTCTGTTATGAGACGGTGAATTGAAGTAAAATCATGTATGAGACGGTGAAGTCAACTCAATTATTTATGGATTCATAGTTAAATTATGGGTTGGTCTACCATGAAAGAGCTTCTCATATAAGCTTTTGAGCGCGACAAATGAGCATTGACACAGTTCAAAAGAATGTACAAACCTGAGTTTCAAGTTTATTAGGAATTGTCTCAAATGCTAGTATATCTGGGCCAGCTCCGGCTAGAACCTGTAATCTTCGCCTATGGAAATCTTTAAGCTTAGCCAAGCTAACATCATCCCCGTAAATTCCACTGCCAAAAAACATATGCATAGATTTACTCATTTACATGTTTGAATCAAATCCACTGTACTCATAAAGGGACGTTAATTCTTCTCTTATATAGTCCTTTTTAATCGCATTTTTGTTCACAACAAACGGTAACTATATATAAACTTACCTATATTCTGAGCCATCAGCAAGATAAGCTCCATAGCTTCCAATAGATGCTGCAACCAAGGCTCTCTTATAACTATTTTCTGCAATTACACTAACGGTGCTCCAGAACTCATCTCGGGATTGAATTGCTAATTTAACACTCTTCACAAGTAATGACTCCGCTTCTTCCATTGACATACCCCTCGACAGAAACCCTGGTATCGTTGCCTGTATGTGAAAGGCATATGTATATTATTGCCAGCCATTCAGCACAAAAGTAATGTCTCAATTTATCAGGAAATCAAATAATGTATCAGTCAATGGTAAACACTTGACGCGATCTTAATTATGCTTTATTAAGGAAACGATCTCTCACTATGTTTCTAACCGCCATTAGCAAGAGCTCTTGAAGCACTAGTGTAATGTTATTGCCGTGAATACATGTTAGCTGATATCAACTCATCATCTTTACCGTTGCTAAAGCTTGAATTTTTATAGTCAATTTACGATCTTTCTATCACCCTACGCGAAAATCTTACTGTTACGGGATACTTGAATGTATGTCTATAACTTCAAATACCATAAACTAAATCCAATCCTCACTGCCTCACTGGCAGAGGGAATTAGACTTATTTTGGGAAGATAGGCCTGCAGCTATGACTCATTTAACTCGAAAACCCACAGGCCCTACAAAGTTGGGGACTTGAGAACCAATCAGCCGCAACACTGCTGTCGAAAACATACCACAAGATACCAACCAAGGGATTAAGGGAATCCCTCCTGGCATTGCAAGTCCAATCAATGAACAGACCCCATAACTCATAACTTCTAGCCATATTTCACTGTCATCTCAAGTTCAGACTCAAGAAGAGTTCACACCCAATCTCTAACGATATATCCACATTACTTCCCGTGAAATATCCGTTTATGTTACTTTGACACTTCACTTTGACCACATCTCCGCCAATGTCTAATGACAAACGGCGAGGTATTTCACATACCTTTGTCCATTTATATATACTCCGTATTACTTTGACACTTCACTTTGACCGCATGTCACATACTTATTGTCAATTGTTACCAATTCAGCAAGTCACCAAGACTTTAAGCAAGAAATCTATCCCAATTTTCTGACCAATTGTTTTATTTTAATTTATTCTGCTAGGAGAATGAGGTAGTTGAATGATTGGCATTTTCCTTACCAACCTCTAGAGATTTTGAACACCAGTCAAAATAAATTTATTTAATTTGTGCACCGTCCCGTAATAATAAAAAAGTAAACAAATGAATGAGACTGAGGGACTAGTAAACATTCAAGACAAACCTGATAAGATGAAGTCACCAAAATGTCTGCACCAGCCTCCATATATTCCAAATGAACCTGCAATTGAAAACAAACATATTTCAACAACAATGTATTACATCAAGATGGTTTATTACAACAAAAGCAGCGAAATTAACATCAGCCCATTTGATTAAAAGTTAGTCTCATGTAAGGCGGGTTTTCACAATATGAAATCGTTTTTCAATAAACTTGTGTAAGGCGGCCTTACGAGTATTAGTATATTAGATTAAAACAAAATAAAAAGATACCCTTTGAATAAGATGAGGATCTTGAATCAAACAAAGAGCACTCCAAAGAGGATCATTAATTTTGGCACCATGTTTTTCAAGTTGTGTTGCGAAACCACCATCAATGATTGCACATCCTCCTGCATTTTCAATCGTTTTTTCTAACAATTCCCTTCCTTTTTCAATCCCCATTTTTCCAATTTTATTGTTTTTGAGAATATATTGATTGAATTAATGTGAAATGAAGAAGATGGTGTAAGATTTAAAGAGATTGCATGTGGTGGGTGTTTGGGTTTTGGTGGACAGATTGAATGAATGTTGAGAGTTTTGTGTTTGTGTGTTTTTTATAGTCTTGTTTTGGTTAGCACTTGTGTCTCCTAATTTGGTCTGTCTTATGAGACAAGTTCATCAACCTTTTCAATTTTTTGGTGCAAATTCAACCCAATTCAATGGTATGAGAGGCACATTAGCATGTATTATTGACGGGTTTTGTATCCAGGTCACGAATAATATCCAAGATGACGATCTTAATTTTATAACTCGTGTATGCCGGAGTATAATATATCGTAGGATAATATAGTAAGAGGATATTAGGAAACTAATATTATTAGGATTAGAAGGGAGATATTTCTTATAAAGTCGGTATTATTAATTTTGTGTCCATATGAATATATTATTCTTTATTTGTAGTATAAAAGATAACTAGGAAACTGAATCCCATCAAATAACTTATTTCTACATCTTAATAATATTAGTTTCCTAATATATCTTATTACAATATTATTATTCTATATTTCTGCATCTTAATAATATTAGTTTCCTAATATATCTCATTACAATATTATTATTCTATGGTATAATATAGGAGTACCCTAAACCCTAAACATATATTCGTCTTAAGATTAAAATGACTCAAATGAACCTCACTTGGATATAGATGAGAAAACCTTGTTAGGTCATGTTCTTTTTTACTTAATTTCAGTTTAGTTCAGTTCTTTTCAATTCAATTCATTTTAGGCCTCGTTTGGTTGCCCTTTCAATTCATGGGAAAATTAAAATCCCATGAATTGGAAAAAGGGGAGGATGTTTGATTGCCAACTTTTTGGCAAAATGTAGGCATTCAATTCTCCTAGGAATTTTGAATGCCTACATAATGGTGGAATTGAACTACTTGACCCCTCCTAGGTAGTTCACAACTCCTATGTAATTCAACTCCCACATGCGCAACCAAACGACTTTCCCGAATTCATGTGAATTTGTATACAGGAATACAATTCACATGAATTGGAAATTCCGGTGTTAGTTGAATTCCTTGATGAACCAAACGAGGCCTTAGTTCAGTTTCATTCAGTTCAGTTCTTTTTTATCCTCAACCGTCTTTTTTAGAAAAAAAACCTTAAACTATTTATTTAATAATAGATTTAACATGATAATTTTACACTTTGTATGGAAGATTAATGGTTGTAACTTTAAATAGAACAAATATATGGATGAATGTATTATTCTACGGTCTACAACGAGTTTAGATCTTCCCTATTTCCTAAAAGAAATGGAGGGTCGTTACCTCTCACAAGATAATACACTAATCTTCTCTTTTCAATTGCTTTTTCCTAAATTTCGTATAAAATCTAGACCATTAGATAAAATTTGGATCGTTAAGAGAAAATGAACCCTTTAATTCTTTTTAGGAAAAAGAGAAGATCCTAATTGCTCTACAGCTATACACCTCAAATCTTGGTTAATACAGTATATAAAATATGTAAGCCAATCACAACTTTTCAAGTTACACTCATTATTGCTCTAAATTCTGAGACGGGAGTTGCATGAAAATAAATAAATAAATAAATCAAAGTCAATCGAGCAGAGAACTAAGAGATCGTTTGGTTTAACTAGGAATAATGAAATGAAATGAAGTACAAAGTATATCATAATATAGAGGTGTGTATGTAAAACCTCATACATTTTAAACTGTTTGGTTTGATTGTCTTTTCTAGTTTCTATTGTAGCGAAGAATAGAGTTCGACACTTTTGGGAAGGGGGAAACTAAGATACGAAATTATAGGGGTTAAAAACTTATAATGGAGTTAAAATCATAAATAAGAGTATCAAACTTCATCTCCCTTATTACTAAGAGAATAAAATTCTCAAGTAGTTTTCCCGCCTAACATACATTACTCATTGATGGGCCTGTCTAAGTTAGGTCGTCCACTTTTACTAAATCAAATTTGCATTTGCATCAATTTTAAGGTATGTTTTGAATCAATTTGAATCTTATACGGAGTACATGGAAACAAACATATGGTTTAACTCTCAAATTATGCAATCCTATACTTGGAAACAAATATTTGCTTTGCCTCTCAAATTATGCAATCTTTACGTACAATATTATTCCCGAAACGAATTATGCTTTGAATCAATTTAAACCCTATACATGAAAAAAAACATATGGGTTGACTCTCAAATTATGCAATTCTATTATGTTAATGTAAGGATGGGTTTGACTCTCAAATTATGCAATTCTATTATGTTAATGTAAGGATAAGATTATATATTTATTTTTTATTTTAGTAATATGGAGTATTGGAGTATGGGTATCTTTTAAATAATGTAACAGTTTTTATGTATTTTCTTATAGGAAATAGAAAGTGAAAATGTTAGTTTAATAATTTGTCAATCGTCTTTTTAGATGCATAACCGGTCTTATTTATAAGGTTAATAGGTTTTTTAATTATATTTTACATCTAACTTAATTTCATAAATTAGTTCCCCGTATAGATTTAACATTATAGTGTTATTATTAATAGTTTAAGACAAAAATAACTTAGTTCCAGCTGTACTTTAACGGTAGTAAACTTTATTTTCTATCTCTTACTAATATTATATTTAGTATATTATAACATTAAATTAAAAAGTATATTTAATTTATGCAAATAATTTTATTAAAAGTGCCTTTTTATAATTTTCATCTTAAAAATACCGTGTTGTAGCACGAGATCTACACTAATTCTAAAACAAGTCAATAAAACACAAAACTAAATCAAATTCAATTCAATCCATTTCCCGACTTCCAACAAACACACCTTGAGAAATACTTGCGTCCTTGCTTAGGACGACCTCCCTTCATCCAAAAGAGGATTTTATAATATTTAATTCTTATTTTGATTCTCTTCCTTTGTGTGTAGGGATGTCCACAAACCCTATACATATATACAAAGTACTTGCCAACCTTCAAATAGTCAAATTACATATACCAACAGGGCAACAGGCAACAACATAAGAAAATTCAAGACTACCTCTTGAAATCAAATAGACCAAATCCCACAAACCTACCATTCCAACTAATTTAACTATCATCTGACCCAAACTGACTCGACACGACTCAACTCGACTGATTGCTAGTCCGAAATTTACAACTTGACTACATCAGGAATATGAACAGGGTAACTCTGAATACATTGAGCCCAAGGATTATCATCTACAGAATTTGTGACTTCCATATTCCTTACACACTTCCAAACTGCACTATTACACTTAAACCCACTCCCAAATGCAATCTGCCATACTCTATCTCCCTTCTTCATCCTCCCTTTTGCCTCAATGTAGCTCAATTCATACCACAAAGACGACGATGACGTGTTCCCAAACCTATGCAATGTCATTCTAGAGGCCTCTACATGTCCACCAGATAACTGTAGGCTCTTTTGTAGCTCATCAATGACCGCCCTTCCGCCTGCATGAATGCAAAAATGTTTGAATGCTTGCTTAAAGTCCGGTATGTAAGGCTTCCATTTTGGGTTAATGAGCTTTCGTCCGATCAGGGAAAACAGGAAGAGGATTTGTTCCGATGTAGGGAGGACTAAGGGGCCTATGGTGGTGATGTTGGATTTAAGGGTGTCGCCGGCTATGGCCATTAGGTCTTTAGATAGTGAAATACCGACTTTGCCTTCATTGTCCTCTACCTCGAAAACACACTTGTAGGCACGGTCGTCAGTACCCTTGTGGGTCCTAACAACGTGTAGAAGGCGGTACTTAGCCCGCCTTCTGTATTTTCCCTTGTTGGACAAGAAAATCGCCGCCCCACCCATACGAAACAAGCAGTTAGGGAGTAGCATTGCTCTTTCTTTACCTTGGTAATAGTTTGGTGTTATGATCTCGGTACTAACAATAACCGCATTTGAATTGGGATGGGCCTGTAGAAGATCCCGGGCTAAATCCACAGATATTAGCCCGGCACTACATCCCATCCCAGAGAGGTTAAAGCTCTTAATGGTACTCCTCAATTTATACTTATTCACCACCAAAGCTGAAAGCGAAGGCGTGGGCGAAAACAAGCTACAATTAACTATCAAAATGTCAATATCCTTCGGCTTAAGGCCGGATTTTGAAAGCAGATTGTCTAAGGCAGTGAAAATTACAAGCTCCGCCTCTTCGCGAGCAGCCTCCATAGTCGAATTAGGAGGAATGCAATGAATTGCAGGAGGTAAACAAGTGTCTTCACCTAAACCAGACCGTTCTAGGATTTTTATTTGGAAGTCTACACTCTTTTGATCACTCACAATGAGCCTAGAGTGCTCCATAAAGGTCGAAAATGGAACCCTACACTCGACCGGTGGCTTGAAACAAGAGTAGTCTACTAAGTACACGGTTCGAGGCCGTGACATGTAGTAGATAGCACACATTAAGCTTATCAGAATACATGAAATGAGCATCTCCAAAGAGTAGTTTAGTTGAAGGGAAACGAAGAAGTCGAAAATTTGTTTAGGATCATTTTGAAGCATTTGGGTGAATATAGCTAGTATTATTGGTATAATAAATAAAATTATGAGATGATTTGCTAAGTATTGGAACCCTAGTTTTACATACTTTGAAGCCATTTTTTTGGTGTATAAAATGGAGGAAATTATGGAATTATATAGAGAAAGGTTATAGAAGTACAAGGAAAATAACTTCTGGTCTTGCTGGTCTTGCTTAAGACCGTCTTAATTTAAAATCTTTTACAACCTTCTTTTATTTTCACCTCTATTGTAATTAGGTGTGAAAACCGTCTTAAATTAAGACGAACTCAAATAAGAATTGGTGGGGACAACGTTATCACTTGTGTAATGTTATAGTGATGCATTTGTCTTCATATTATTTGTTTTAATTTAATCTTCCAACCAAAACTTTGTACATAACTTGTGAGATGGTCTATTGTATTTCGAGAGGTTTCTGAAGTATTTTTTTAGTGTACAAGTTTATGGGATTCAATAGAAATGCTGGCATGTGGGTTGGGTTTAGTGATGAATGGTAAGTTTGGTATGACTAAACAAATTAAAACTCTGCCAAATCCATCAAATTATTGTTTCATAATTGTTCAGGTTAATTATGTTACTATATCTAGGTGCGGAACTCGTTAAAGTCATGAGCGGTGAAACTCATGACCTAGGTTCGGTTCCCATCCTCAACATTTCTACCCTTGTAGCTCCCTTTACAAAAAAAAAAAAAGTTTCATTTTGTAAAAGTTTTGAAGGTTTGTTACCATATCAAGTACCCTAAGCTTGCTTGCAGAAAAAAAAAAATTGTGGAATATCATAGGCAAACTCTACTTAGCTAATTAGCAAGTATGGAGGACTGTTAAGGAGTCGAAGTCTCGACTTTCTAAAGTCCTCTCTTTCAGTAATAAAGTTTAAGAAGTGTCAAATAGAAAAGAAAAAACTCGGTCCTGCCAAAAATAAGGATCGTTTGTGATCAATAATATTCGCCGAGAAATGTGTTTTTTTTTTTTTTTTTTTAACCAGAACTGATTATTTGGTAACAGGTTTTAAGAAAATATTGAGAAATATGTGAGCATGGCTTACATGACTGACCTACCAACTATGTCTCCGCATAAGGTAAAAATGCCAAGATCATGACTTGTATAAACTCTAAGCTATTAAAATGGTTAAGACATGGAGTATATATATATATGTATATATCTCTATAATTCACCAGTCTTCAAAACAGCAAAAGAAAGGGTTATCACAGAGTATAAACATGCCGGAATATTGTATAACTGGTGGCACAGGTTTCATAGCAGCGTACCTGATTAAAACGCTTCTTGAAAGGGGAAATACTGTACGGACAACTGTCCGAGATCCAGGTTCATACCTGAAACCTACCTATGTTACTCCGACTCTTCATATTACTTTCTATAACTCTGTTGGGTGGTGGAAAATTGACACTTTGACACGGGCATGACACTTAAACACCACACCACATGCTAAGCCGAAAATAAGGGGATATTTCATAAAATAGCTGTCTAAGATACTTCTAACTGAGTCTGGGTAGCATAACCTGATGCAAAGTTAAGTTGGGTTGGAATCATTTTTTCTTGATTTTATGCAGGAAATGTGGAGAAAGCAGGGTATCTATGGGAAATGGACGGAGCTCGTGAGCGACTCAAAATCATGAAAGCAGACCTAATGGTGGAGGGAAGCTTTGATGAAGCGATACAAGGGGTTGATGGTGTTTTTCATACAGCTGCTCCTGTGCTTGTGCCATATGATGACAATGTTTATGTACTGTATCATTCCCCACTTCTCCTCTTTATCCTGATATAAATGTGGTGTTAAATATAAGTTTCAGTCTTAACCTTGAAATCAATGTGTCCCAGATTAATCTAATCTAGGTCACTGCATCATACATCTGAGTATCTGGCTCATGCCGACTCAGAATGCATTCGTGAATTGTGCAGGCGAATCTAGTGGAACCAAGTATAAATGGGACCCTGAATGTTCTGAGATCCTGCGTAAAGGCAACAAGCGTTAAAAGGGTTGTCCTTACCTCTTCCTGTTCCGCAATAAGATACAGTTCAGACATTGACATCAATACGCCTCTTAATGAATCACACTGGAGTGATCCTGAGTATTGCAAGAAAAACAATGTAAGAAATGAATGATGCTACTATTTGAAACTCATGCCTGCAATCCAATTTTTTTACTCTGACAAGTGCATCAAATTAACTAAACAAACTTTTTTTCAAGCTATGGTATCCATACGCGAAGACATTAGCTGAGCAGTCAGCTTGGGAGATGGCCAGGGAAAGTGGCCTTGACTTGGTGGTCGTGAACGCATCGTTTATCGTTGGTCCGCTGCTTGCACCTCAGCCAACTAGCACGCTGCTATTAGTGCTTGGAATTATCAAAGGTAAAACCTGTCAAAAACTGATCCTCAGAAACCAGGAAAATCCTCAAAATCAGAAGTTGTATACACTTACTTTCAGAACGGAGTTAGGAAAAACTTATAACAAACTGCTAAAACAGTAAGGGTATTAATTGATAGTTATGTATATGTTGTTTTTTAGGCGCGATAGGTGAATACCCGAACCAAGCACTTGGGTTTGTTCACATAGAAGACGCAATATCAGCACATATTCTAGCAATGGAAGAACAGAAAGCAACAGGGAGGCTTGTTTGCTCGGCCTCAGTGGCTCATTGGTCAGACATCATCCTCATGCTCAAAGCTAAGTATCCTTCTTACCCTTATGAAACCAAGTGAGTAATACAAGTCCAACAGAAGATTTCCATTCAAATTTTACGATGTATTGCTATTACATGACTCTGAGTTACCCAACTGTCATTGTAGGCCCGGAAGTCAGAAAGGGGATGACAAGCCTCATAGCATGGATTCAAGCAAGATTCTGCAACTAGGACATCCTGGTTTTAAACCGATTTCTCAAATGTTTGACGACTGTATTAAAAGTTTTCAAGACAAGGGTTTTCTTTGATAGCTATGACTTCTTAGGTGAAGAAAAGAACTATGCCCTTTAGCTGTCGGGAAATTTCATATCTCCCCTCGACAACTTCGAGCTATGCTCTTATATAAGGAAATCAAAAATGCATAAGAATGTATGCATACATTACACTGTTGGACAAAAAAATTTCAAATGCTACTACATCAACAGTACTGCTGAAGATGAGTAGTTACTACTTCCTCATTTCCTCTTATTGCCGATTGGTTTCAGAACAAAACTCGATTCTCAAAACTAGTACCTCAATTAATTCATAAAAAAGCACAGGTATCAAAGTTGTCAATTCATAACACCATTCAACCACAATCTCTGATCATGAACATGCAAAGAATCAAAAAAATCAAATTACCAAAAATTGACAAAACCCCATTAACTAATTAGCCTTTTTTAGTAAATAAAATTGAAATATTGCAGATGACATATTAATGGACCATATATTGATTGACGATATAATTGGCCTTTCCTAAAACAATCTGAATATATTTTGGGGAGATATCATATCATGCTCATATTCTCTATTTGCGATTACACAAAAACTTTGGAGAGACGTATTTTCATAGTGTATTAAGAGACCTTTTTCCAAACAAAAAAAAACTTTGATGGATTAGAATTCATGATTCCGAATGACAAAGTAATAAAGTAGTAGTTTTTTTTCCTCAAACCTAAGATCTTGTAAAATGGTCTATTTAAAAAAAGAAATTGCCACTTTTGAAACTCGTGGCCAAGAAATATAATCCGTTAAATTCATTCAATCAAAAACTTTGATGGACAAAAACCCTGCCCACGAGCTCAAAATGCAATAAATTTTCTTAAAATCAAATTTTTCGTAGTGACAATTGCTTTGAAAAAATAACCGTCATTTTTTTGAACTCGTAGACATAAGCTATGATTCGTCAAAGTTTCTAACTTTCTAATTAAAAACAGGTACTACGTGGTGTCAAATTTTAATTTTATACTAACTATAGTATTATTTTATTAAATTTAAAAAACGTGTTTTATGTCCTACATTTTATGGCATGTAATGTCACGTGTCCGTGTTGGTACAATCGTACCTGGTTTCGATTCTTGTATAACAATAGAAGTAAAAGAACAGTCAAAGAGATATATTAATGATTAAAGAGAGAGCAAAAATGGTAGAATACTGTGTTACTGGTGGAACTGGTTTCATAGCATCATACTTAATCAACTACTTACTTCAGCAAGGCCACACTGTCCGTGTTACTGTCAGAGATCCTGGTAATTTTATACTCGTATCGGTTTCATTTGATTGTATACGTTTTTTCAAAATTCGCCTCGTATCAAAATATAACCCAATTGAATAAAAGCTAGAATAACATGTTTACATTACTGATTAAAATTCTGACCCTTTTGACTGTTCAATTAATTTATTTGATTGATTACAAATGACATGAGATTGATGATGTGGGTACCCAGAAAATGTAGAAAAGGTGGGATTTTTATTGGAAATGGAAGGAGCAAAGGAAAGGCTTAAGCTATTTAAAGCTGATTTAATGGTGGAAGGAAGTTTTGATGCTGCCATTAATGGTGTTGATGGAGTTTTCCACACTGCTTGTCCTGTCTTCTTGCCTCGCTCTAATGATGATGTTCATGTATGTTCACAAATATTGTCTTAACAATAGCTGTAATCTACTCCCTCCGTCGTACCCAATCATTTGTTTACTTTTTATTCTTTGTGACGGGTATTTTAATTGAATGTAACAAATGAATGGGACGGAGGGAGTAATAAACTGTGATTGCCTGATACAGTAGAATGGGATGATGCTGGATAACATGAATCGTCGTCATCTTGAACTTTCGAAATTAGTCTGTTTACCTTATTTGGTGATTTTAAGGAGTTATACAAGTTTGTGTGTTCTGAAATCTTAGTGTAGTTTTGTTTCTTAGTAATTTTGAGATAAGGGCCAGTTTTCGATTGTGTAGTAGAAATCTTTGTGAAACAATGAATAGAACCTGGTTTTATTTACATTCTGAGGTATGGATATTATAGGCATATAGCAACATCATCATCCCATTGCTTCAGGGATCCCACAATAGTCGGATATACACAGTTTTACTCTCGTTCTAACCAAACTTGAAGGTGACCAAAATGACTCGAAATGAAAATTGCTGTGGATGACTTTTAGTAGTTCACAATGAAGAGAAGCGCAAATACCACTTTAATAAGTCATTTTCTGTTATTTGACCGTCTTGCCTCACCGTAAGCAGGGAGCCAAGACACCGCAAATAATGTGTAATAGATTGCCTTAAATAATGCACAAACTATGTTTAGGTGTAAGGAGGACGGTCCTCCTTGAGGACACAAGAAGTTTTCTTATGTTTAATGTGTCACAATTTCTTTGTTTGGTAGGAACTCCTAATCAACCCAGCTATAAAAGGGACCCTAAATGTATTGACTTCATGCGTAAAGGGCGGAAGCGTGAAGAGGGTAGTACTCACTTCATCCTGCTCTGCCATTCGGTACCGTGATGATGTCCAACAAGTCTGTCCTCTAAATGAGTCCCATTGGAGTGATCCGGACTACTGCAAGCGCTACAATGTAATCTAAATTCTTGCTTTTATCACTGAATTTTGTTCCTCTATATTTTTGTATCTCTAATAATATTTATTGGTGCAATGCTTCGAAATGTAGCTCTGGTATGCATATGCAAAGACAATGGCTGAGAAGGCGGCATGGGAAGTCGCTAATAACAATGGCCTTGATCTAGTTGTTGTCAATCCATCTTTTGTTGTTGGTCCGGTTCTATCTCCGCAGCCAACCAGCACACTCGATCTTATACTGTCCATTACCAAAGGTTTAATTCTGCTCTTTATTTGAATTTTCGAGAAAGTTCTCAATGAATGAACCTTGTTTTACATATTCAGTAAGGAAACAAAAATTTGATGGAATTTATTTTCAATTAGGTGCTCGAGGAGAGTACCCGAAAACAACTATAGGATTTGTTCACATAGATGATGTGATTGCCGCGCACATTTTAGCCATGGAGGAAACAAAAGCATCAGGACGATTAGTTTGCTCGGGTTCAGTCTCCAACTGGTCAGATATCATCAAGATGCTCAAGGCTAAGTATCCAATGTACCCATTTGAAGACAAGTGAGTGCTGAACTTAATGACAAAGCTGCTAATTTCCCGTCTTTTAGACTACCTTATGACATCTTTAAGAAATATGCAAATCGACTTCCTTACATTAATTACTGGTTTATGCTGTTTGTATAGGCCAAGTAACCAAGAAGGAGATGACAACCCACATAGCATGGACTGCAGAAAGATAATGGAGCTCGGATTTCCTGGCTTCAAAACCATTCCTCAAATGTTCGACGATTGCATCAAAAGCTTACAAGAAAAAGGGTTTTTGTAAGTATGCCTCAAACAATACTTCTTGTTGAATTTGTGAAATGACAATGATCTCTAGACACATATATGTATGGTACTCCGTACATTATTTTCTTATATTTATATAAAATGATTCAGGTTAGCCGATTTTAATTTTTGTTGTCTTATGTTGTAATATGGTCATTGGTTCGAAAAATTTCAGCGTTTCTCAACAATCATATGAACTAACCTGTGTGCGACCTTCAAGTCTGTAAATAGCATTTTGTAGTTGTTTTTTACAGAGGAAAGCAGAACTTTAGTACTTCTGGAAAAAGAGAATGTTAGATATGTTCAGGTTTTAATACCAGAAACAATTTTAAATTTGCGAGACGAAAGAGCCCACTAAGTTAAGGTTCTTTCGTCTCGCAAATTTAAAATTGTTTCACGGAATAAAGGCATTTAATCAGAAGCAAACGGTGGCCTTGCTGATTAATCAATGGCATATGAATATAGAATATGATACTCCGTAGTTGTTTATGTTGTCCTCCAGCTTGAAGTTCCGATTTTATTCATAGTTGTATTAGTTATTTGTTTACCTTTATATATTAGGAATATTTTTTCAAGGTTAGTTTGATCATCCACATAATCCATTGTTCATTTATAAGTCAATAACAACACCCAAATGGTCTTTTTCTCTTTTTATGGTCTTTGTGCCAAAACCAAAACGGAAAATTCACGTGGTATCCTTGAACATTGCCACTTTTCACATAGTACCCAATATTTTAAATTTGTGTACATTGTACCCTCCACATTTCATTTTCATGCATAATGTGCCCTTTTAAAAAAAATTAATTGAGCGTAACTCCCACATGGAAATTTGGAATCGGCAATTTTTTGTTCTAAAATGATTATCTTGTCATAATCTACGATTTGAGATAAAAAA
>VHZZ01014779.1:29946-48256 GCA_009801015.1 Silene noctiflora
TTGTATTATGTTTTGCATGCATAAGATTCTTATGTTTTTATGACTAAAACATTAAACCAACATATGGGATATGTTAAAATGATATTTCCAACAGTTACAATATGTATCATTTTAAACTTTAATCTTTTAATGTTGTTTCTTAATGGTCCATTGTGATATACTATGCATCAGGTGACCGAGATGGTAGCATCTTAATATGCTAAGGTGGTTTTGGTAAGGCACCTTGGTTTATGGGGGTGATACAATTTTAGAGAGAAGGGGAAGATTGTGATAATGAGATGATGAATGATTAGTGAGGGAGATGGTTGAGTTAAGGAGGTAATTAGAGAGGATTGATTTCTAGCCATCCATTGAGATGTAATCTCATCCCTTCATTCCCTTTAACCAAAGGTCTTTATAGCAGGGTCAGTCATCCGCGTTGGCGATTGGAAAATTAGTTTTTAGTCAAATTTTTCTAACTTTTTTCAAGTTTCCCTTAAACCATTACCCGTTCGTCTTTATTGAGATTTTTCGCCCCCACTGGGTTCAATTCTTGACAGAGTGTCACTCATAGCTTTTATAAGGTATTCTATAGAACTAGATTCAGCGTCGTGAATGATCTAAGTCAAAACTCGGCTCAGGCTCATCAAAGTAAGCTCAAGTCCTCGGAAAAAATTCGGTCAAAACTCGGCTCAAACTCGTTAAACAAGGCTCAAGATCGAGCTAAGATGGACTCGATTACTAATAAGACACAAGTGTAGCACTCTAAATCCGTCCTGCAATATTCTAAAAGTAATAGGGAATAGTCGAGTAGATGCTCACGAATTCAAAACAAAGCAGCCAATAATTCAAAACAAGTACACCGAAAAGACTTTAAATCAAGTGAGTCCTCCTTGATCTTTTGTGTCCATAAGTCCTTATAAGTAGACCTGACAAAACTGACCCGGCCCGATTGACCCGATCCGAAAAGGCTGACTCGAGACCCGAAATGACTCGAACTACATCACCCGAATGTAACCCGAAAACCCGAACAAAGCCGACCTGACCCGAAGATGACACGAGCTCTTGACCCATAACCGACCCGACCCGAAAATGACCCGTTCTGAAACCACCTAACCCGAAAATGACCCGACAAAACATAACTCTAATTAAACCGAAAATGACTTTTTCTCTCTTATTCATCGACCCGAAAATTACCCGGTCCGAAATAACCCGACCCGGTTACCCAAAACTGACCCGACGAACAAACCCGAAATAGTCCCAAAACCCGAAATGACCCGAGGCGACCCGAATTAACCCGAAATCAATGAAATACCCGAACTGATCCGTTCCGAACTGGCCCGACCCGAACCCGGCCAAATAACCCGATTTGACAGGTCTACTTATAAGGACCATTGGAGGAAGGAAATGGAAGGATGAGATTAGATCTCAATGAAAGGCCAGAAATGAATCTCCACTAATTATCTCATTAACTAAACTATCTTCCTTACTAATCATTCACCATTTCATTATCACAACCTTCTCCTCCTCTCTCTACATCTCACTTCTCCATCCTCTCTAAAAAACCCCAAAAAATCAAAATCCCAAAAAATACAAAACCCAAATAAATCATCAATTCCACTCTTTCTCATTTACCACCACCTACCACCACCCCCACCTGACACCGCCGCCGCCTACCCCACCGCCACTCGACACCATACATTTTTATTTTTTTTCATTTTGATGTTTGAAATCGTTTTTTTTTTTCTAATTTTTCAAATTTCGGGTTTTCAAATCTAGCTTTTATTTTGTGCATGAGATCCTTTTATTTTGTTTTTTCGGGTTTTGAAATTTCAAATTTTCAAATCTTCTAAAATGGATCTTATATAATTTGTTGCTTTAATCTTAGATCTACTAAATAAGAAATAGATTTTTGAAAAAATAATCGTATAGTCTCGTTTATGGTGGTAGTTGGTGGTGATTGTTAGTAGTGGTAGTTGGTGGTGATTGTTGTTGGTGGTTGAGACTAAAGTTGCACACGTTCTCTGGTAAAGTTACACACGTTCTCTAGTAAAGTTATACACACAAATTGTTAATTTACGGTGAAGTTGCACATATTTCCATTGAAGTTGCGCATATTGCTATTGAAGTTGCACACATTGCCATCGAAGTTTCACATATTGTTAATTTGTATTTTCAAATATCAATTTTTGTGTAAAATCGTTTTATTTTGTTCTTAGATCTACAAAAATATATATTATTTACATGTGTGAAATATACGGTGAAGTTGCACATATTGTCATTGAAGTTACACATATTGCCATTGAAGTTACATCGTCATGGACTAAAGTTACACTAGGACAAAAATTATATTAACTTATTTTAAAATTACATAAAATTCCAATTAATTTATCAAAAAAAGACTAAAGTTACACTATTATGGACTAGAGTTACACAATTAATGGACTAAAGTTACACACAAAGACATTAAAGTTATAGTATTAATGACTAAAGTACACCCTTAAAGGCATTAAGGTACATGACATTTCTACAAAAATTAAAAAAACTCAACAAATAATATAGAAAATAATACTCCCTACTAGTCTCTGTGTTGGTTCTTGTTTCCTTTTCGGTGATAGTTTAGTGTTAGTTCCCCTTTCCTTTTTTGGTAAGTTTTGTGTGGTCCAAATTTAATTACATGTGGGGTAGAGTGTTTTGTGTGGTCCAAATTCATTTCCTTAATTTTGGTGCCCAAAAGGAATGGAACCAACATAGAGACTAGAAGGGAGTATTTTATAACTTTAAGACAAGGTTGTTTTAAATTTGTCTTAAATTACATAAAATCAATTTAAGTCAATTTGATGTAACTTTAGAGTTTTACGACAGTAATTTTAGTCCAAATTTGTGTAACTCTTAGACCACATTTGTATAACTTTAGTCCAAATTTGTGTAACTTTAGTCCATATTCGAGTAACTTGTAGTCAAAATTTGTGTAGCTTTAGTCAAAATTTGTGTAACTTTAGTCCATATTCGTGTAACTTTAGTTCATACTTGTGCAACTTTAATCCAAATAACTTTTGTCCATATTTGTACAACTTTAGTCCATATTTGTGTAACTTTAGTTCGCATTTGTGCAACTTTAGTCGTAAATAGTGTAACTTTAGTCGTACAGTCCATTTTTTTAGCATACTTCATATTTAACATTGTACATTACTAGAGTAGAATTAGTAAAAGTGATAGAAGTTACACAAAATGGGTTTGAAATTACACACAACAAGCATTGAAATTACACAAAGTCAAATCAGAAATTTTAAAAAAACTCAGTAAACTCACATATATTAAAAGAAAATCGTAACTTTAATGATTACGCAACTTTAATGTTTTAAGTGTGAAATTTTAGTCGTAAATAGTGTAACTTTAGTCATTGAAGTTGTACATAATGTCATTGAAGTTACACATTATATCTAATAAAGTTGCATATAATGTCATTAAAGTTGCACACACTGAAATTGCACATAATTTTTCATAAATTTACCAAAAACCAACAAGTCTTATATTTTTCAAAAATTTATAACATGACGAATTTATAACATTATATCTAATAAAGTTGCGCATAATGTCATTGAAGTTTCACATTATATCTTATAAAGTTGCACATAATGTCATTGCAGTTGCACACACTCAAATTGCACATAATGTTATTGAAGTTGCAGATAATGTCTTTAAAGTTGCACATAATGTCATTAAAGTTACATAAATAATACAAAATTTGAAAAAATATATAACAAAAAAATATAAAATAAGACTATATTTGATAATCCTAACGAAATTTGAAGTTGCACATAATGGGTATTGTAATTGCACATAATGTCATTAAAGTCACATAATTTTTCACACACATTAAATCTAATAAAGTTGCACATAATGTCATTGAAGTTACACATTATATCTAATAAAGTTGCACATAATGCTATTGAGGTTGCACACACTGAAAATGCATATATATTAATAACAACAAATAACATATATATAAACACTAATTCTCATTTGTGACGGACGTATCCGTCACAAATGAGAAGACGGGTACCAAATTGTGAGACAAAAGAACCAAATAGAGGAGAGAGGAAAGCAAGTGGGGGGTGTCCCCACCTTGTCCCCCTATTCGTTTTGTGAGTGGCATTACCCGTCTTCATTTATGACCCGTCACAAGGGAGACGCTTTGATATATAAAATAAAATCCAACAAAGTTTATATAAATTCAATGGTTTAAGTGTGTAACTTTAGTCGTAAATCGTATAACTTTAGTCATAAATAGTGTAACTTTAGTCGTATAATCCATTTTTTACATATTTCATATTTAGTAGATTAAAGATTAAATCAACAAATTATATATAAATAAAATAAAATTATTTAACATCACAACCAAACCCGATACACCCAACGACCATCGCATTACCACCACCGACAACAAACCAACAACAAACAAAACCCAATAAAAAAAATCTGAAATTAAAGAAATAAAATAAAAACAGGTCTGAATTAAAAACAACAAAAAAAATGATTTTAAAAAAACAAACAAAACCAATAAAAACGATTGATATGAGATTTTATGAGTGTTAGACGATAAAAACAGATCTGAATTAAAAACAAACAAAACCAATAAAAAAGATTTAAAAAAAAAAGAAAAAGAAAAAAAAATCAAATCGAGAGTGAAGGAGGAGATTTTGTAAAAAAAATCGAAACTTGTAGTTTATTGTACAGATCTGGTGGCGCGCGGCAGGGAGGCTGTAGAAGGAGGAAGGAGTCGTTGGCGATGGAGTTGGCGGAAGCAGGGAGGGAGTTGGGGGTGCCGTGTTGGTTGGTGGTGGTCGATGACGGAGAGAAGGAAGGAGTGAGAAGGAGAACGACGGTAGATCTGACAAGAACGACGGGTGAGGAGAGATCTCATCTGTTGTTGTTGGTTGCAGTGGTGAGTGGAGGCGGCGGGAAGGAGGTCAGAGGAAGGAGAAAGAGGAGAGGGAGGCGGTTGTTGGTGGGTCAGCTGCGTGGGGATTGTCGTGAGTGAGGTGTTGAGGGAGGTGTGCGGTTGGTGAGGTGAGGTGAGACGGTGATGGTGGTGGTCGAAGGTGACGGTGATGTGGTGTGGTGGGTTTGGTGGTGTCGAAGGTGCGTCTGGTGGTGGGTGTCGGCGGTGGTGTGTGGGAAGTAGTTGGAGAGGGAGGTTGTGGTGGTTGGTTTGGTTTTTTTTTGTTTTTTTTTTGTTTTTTTATTGGTTTGTGATGGAAGAAAAATGAGAGAGTGTGAGATATAGAGAGGGAGGAGGTTCTGATGATGAAAGGAGGATGAATGATTAGTGAGGGAGACTAATTGAGTGAAGGAAGTAATTAGAGAAGATTAATTTGCGGCCTTTCATTTTGATTGAATCTAATCCCTTCACCTCCTTTTATTCAAAGGCCCTTATAAGGACTTATAAGATATGAAAGACTCACTTGAACTCTATATATATATATATATATATATATATATATATATATATATATATATATATATATATATAAACAATAAAGTTGATGGAAGTTGTAGTGTCTAAACTGGGATTAGTTTAGAGTAATATACTTTAAACAAGTCAACTCTTTTAGTACCCGTCCTTCTAATTAGAAGCAAGGACCAAAAGTCAAACGATAAAATCGTGATTTAATTTTCCCTAATCAGGTGATCATAAAGTATAGCACTACCTTGAAAAGTAGATTATTAGAGTCAAATGTAAAGAGAATCTCTAAATTAAACATATGATTAAATTTGGTAATGGCACCACGTAGAGTAATAGAGTATGTATTATAGCTGAATCATATGGACCGCTGGTACGGTTAAACAAGGTTTAAACTATAAACTATATTACCACGTGTCTTAACCAACTCTTCGACACCATGAATGAATAGGTTCCTTGCTTAACAAAGTACATCAAGTAGCTGAAAAAAAAAAAAAGTATAAATTGACTATGTATCCTCGATACAGATGGAATATGACTCTTTAGTTTAGCTAGAGGTCTCGAGTTTACACTTAACTTAAATTGGATCGAGTATTTGATAAACAACTTATTATGCGAATATCTAAAAATTAAATCTTATACATAATTAGCTATTTACCCAACAATTAATGATCATTATGTTACTGAGATTTGTTAGTCAAACATGTTATTGAAATCTGGTGTCGTACTTGTTAATATTAACTACAATTAAAATGTACGTAAGGTAATTGTCAAATATGGTCCAAAACATTTTTTTTTTTGGCATGTATAATAACAGATGGACAGAACTTTGGAGAGACAGTCTCTTATTAAGTTATTGAGAGACCAGCTTATCATACCTTTTTATGTATCTTTCAAATCCTTTTTACTATTGATTGTGACCCAAAATGTATATTCTAATTCTTACTTGTTTTCAGAATAATTTTACCTATATAGATTATAATCATTTTTATTAGTACCTCACTTTATAATATATATGTATCTGTTCTATTACTTTTTGTGCCATTTTTCCATCAATTTGTAATCAGTCTCTCATATTAAGAGGCCGTTTCACAGACGACCTACTAGAACCCATACTATCTTACAACTATGCTTAGACATTCGATTTCTATTATCGTCAAGTGAATTGAGCGACTAAACTTGCATGGTTTAAAGAAAAATGTGGCTGAGTCGAAAGGGCAACATGATATTAGGTCTCGAGCAAATTGAGTTAAAAGGCAAACACAAGTTTGGTGAGTTATATTGTATGAGGTATATGTTCTCCATATACTTGCAAGAGAATCACAATCTCTATTGTCCGGATTTTTTCAGTGTTTTGTTAAAAATGCATTAAAAAATTTGTTCCACTAAAAGTCGAGCGGAAAAATTGTCAGTCCGAAATTAACCCTCCCAATGAATGATTTCATGACATGCCAGTGCTAGGACGTTCCAAAGTGGAATCAAACCAAAAGAAAGCCTACAGTATTACAGCATGAAACACAAGATTATTTAAACATACGACAATGACATGCATTGTTTGGAAAATAGCTAGAAAATAACATGTCAACGGAAGTCCAAACCAACAAGTGAAAAATAAGAGTTGATAATCTACGATTCCACATAACACTCACAAACCACCTTCCACGAATCGGTTCGCCCCAAATGTAGTCTCTCAGATAACAAAGGTATCCCCTAAAAGTGCATACCATCATTTTTTATGACAGCAAAAGGCATAAACTACCTAATCAAACACAAATTCTCGTTGAGACCGTAACATGATAATATTATCATGAAACCAACACATGTGGGGTGGTTTGACTAAAAGGTCTAGCTAGGACTGGCCTCGGGAGAACCATCTCCATATGAGACTAGACCTTTTTTACCAGGTGAGCTGACCGATGATGACCTTGACCGAGACATGGTCGCCTTTTTGGGAGGTGGTGAACCCCTAGATGATCCAGATGCTGCTGGGCTCGGACTCCTGCTTCGGCTCTGACTAGAAGATGAAACACGCTTATCAGCCCGAGGAGATGCACGGTATCTGGGCGGGTCCACTGGAGAACGACTACGGACAGGGCTGCGGCTATAACGGCGGCGGCGGTAAGGCGGACTTCGTGACACACTCGGACTCCTTGTTCTGCTTCTCCTGCTTCTGTATCTGCAACAAGCCAGATAACGATCACCACATCAACAATAATAATAAAAATTTATTCCTAAAATGATCCACAAATTCTCATAAGCCACCCTTGAGATAATTTTACCATGAGACTGACCCATGTAGACTAATAACTGGGGCGATGATTTAATTTTTAGTTGTGTAATGGATATTAACATTAAACCGTCTTTCCGGAGACTAATTGATAGATTTGGGGTCGGCTAACAACCTCGAATAGAATCATACATTTATTGGCCATCCCGTGAAATCCACCAGAAATGGGAAGTTGTGAATCTGAATTAGTATTTGTTAGGCGAGTTAAAAAACTTATGTCTCTTTATACCTTGGAGGAGATTTTCTAGGACTCCTGTGGCGTCGTGGTGGGGAACGATCAGAGTAGCGCCTGTGACTTGAGTACCTGAAAATGAGAGCAAATTTTCCTTAAAATATAACTATCTATAAATGCGAAAAAAAAAAAGAAAAAACTGTATTTGGTACTTGACAAAACAATATATACTGCTAAGTCCAAAAAATGACAAGCAGGAGTACCTGTCACGACCAGCATAACGATAACGATCAGGTGTGGGGGTCCGGTATTTACGAGCAAAAGAGTATCTGTCACTGAATCCTCTGCCCCTTCGGATACGTTTTGGAGACCCGTCAGGGGAAGCACTTCTGGACATACTCCTCCGACGAGGACTTCTAGAATAGCTACGACGCCTGTAACTCCTTCTGGGTGACCTAATAGGACTACGGCTAGCAACTCTTCTAGCAGGTGCACGTCCCGAGCTTCGGCTTATGCTTCTATGTGAAGATCTTACGGGGCTCATACTTCTACGAGAAGATCGCACTGGGCTTGGACTGCTTTTCCTGGGGCTTCTTCGAGGTGGGGACTGAATTGGGCTTACACTAGCCTTCCTTCGAGAACGGCTCCTTGGTGAGCTCCTGCTCAAGCTCCTGCTCGGGCTCCTAGCAGCGCTCTTAACTGGGCTCCTGCTCAGGCTCCTAACTGGGCTTCTACTCAGGCTCCTAACTGGGCTCCTGCTTATAGGACGACCTCTTGGAAGAGCTTGAGAAGGACTCATACTGGCACTAGGGCTTCTGCTGGAATCCCTGTGTGGAGTTGCACTCCTGCTCCTGCTCCTATTCCTCGGACTAATACTCATACTCTTACTCATGGCCCTTTTTGGACTTGCACTTCTGCTCCTGACCATCAATAAATTCTCAATACAAAAAAAGGGTGTTGAATATAATCTTAAATATTTGAGAAGAATGAATGTAGACCTAGATTTGTCAGGGTGATCCTCTAGCACATCAGGTTGTCTGTCTTCAC
Source organism: Silene noctiflora (assembly GCA_009801015.1). Lineage (NCBI taxonomy): Eukaryota > Viridiplantae > Streptophyta > Magnoliopsida > Caryophyllales > Caryophyllaceae > Silene > Silene noctiflora. Next base: position 38,899 of record VHZZ01014779.1, read on the forward strand.
TTCTGCCAGATCTTGCATCTCTGTCACGGCCATTAACTCGCTGTTCTCCATTTTCCTTGGGAAATATATACTCGTCAAATTTCTCAGAACCTTCAATTCTTTCAAGATTGTCGACTGTGACTACATTCTCTACCAATACAGAGTGGTTTCCAGCTGCAGAAGCTCAAATTATCAGGGAATAAATATTCAGAAAATACAACCATGCAGAAATAACATCACCCTCATAAAACAACAGCTTTGTAAAACTATGAGATATCAAGAGGTATAGCTTTATTATCAGGAAATACTAACTTCAGTTCAACATAGCTGCAGAAGCTCAAATTGAATACTAACTTCAGTAAAACTATGAGATATCAAGAGGTATAGCTTTATTGATAGAAGAATCTAATACTGAGTTTGGTGCCAAATAAATACTGAATTATATGTTGCCCACAAATACACAATAGAGTGCAATAATGAACTCAAATTGACGAACACAAAGGGCCAACATGCTTTTACACTAGAGCAAAAGAAAGTAATCACACACTAAGCTGAAGCCCCAACAGGGGCCAACACCCAAGTAAACTCTCCTGGATAAGGACCAGCCTTAGCAATATTAAAGCAAAGGCATACATTACGTTTCATATTTTTAAAAATGAACAGTTTGATAAGAAAGGTGCTTAAAATGCATTGATAGCTTGTTGACACCATTGTGATTAGAATACTTTACAGACCTACATAATATGTAAACATTAGAAACAAAACCACAAATATGCACATTAGTGCCAAGTGGACAATTTTGACGCGAGTCTCAAGAACATCAACTACAATAAGGTGAGTCTTAAAGGCTTAAACTATGAAGATACAATTGTCAGGCGTAATACCAAACCAGTAACTGAAGTACATGAGAAAACGTGTACAATAATGCAAAAACAGCTAGGCTTTTACATAAGCCTTTAAATGAACAGGACAAACTCTTCAAGCTAAATATCAAGGGATGGATTTTATATCCAACTACAAAACTTAGGCAAACGTAACTAAAAGCGGCAAGGCTGCAATTAAGAGAAAGTATCATAAAAACCATGATCTTATATCCAACTATCGACAGGATGCGAGGCACGCACGCAATAAACAAAAAGAAACAAAAAACAATGCCTCAATATTGACATGAACCCGCAATTAAAGATAGGAGCCATAGCTACGTTAACTAAACTCAGTTGCAAGTGTCGAGCAGGTGAGTATCTGAATGTTGAATAGGGCTGTATTGTGAAAATTCACACATTTTAGCCAAACATTAAATGCCAGAGGGTTGTCTTAAGGAGCGACATGTTGACATACAACACAACTACAGTCAACTGTTGGAGGTAACGTAGGCATACAGTAATGCACACACACCCCAAGTTTTCTAAACCTAAAGGTCTAACTGCTCGGTGAGAATCAACATCCTCTAGCAACTAGCATTAATGTCCCATATCAATACTACATAAAACAAATCATCCCACATCTCTACAGAATCTTGAAACAACTAACAACAGATTCAACAAACCAAGAAGTAATACCACAGATTTGCATATGAATCCATGGCTGAATGGACAACATATGAATGGTCTCCTAGATTCCTAAAGGATCTAATTCAATAATGATTTAAGATAGAAATTGGCATTAAGGACAGTAGTCTAGTACTAAATTCAAATAGAGTTACAAATTTAACTAACTTATTTACAGTAATCCGGAAAACAATAGCCATCTAAACAAATCAAGCACCTAAGATGTGTAAAACCAGGAACTACAAGAGAAAGGTAAAAAATGCATGACATGACAGGGCGTGGCAGGGTAAGGCACTCTTCCCAAGTCAAGATACACAAGTACACAGCGGCAAATATGAGGTCAGTATATATGTTCCTTTTTTTCTCAGTACATTCACTTGACACACTACTAGATATTATGTTCAACCAGAAACAGCATACCTCAGTGTAAGCCTACAAAAAACATGCAACAGAATCAACCATACCTGACTTCTGCAGATCTTGTTTCTGATTGAGCTCTCTAGCTTTGATTTCATCGTCAGAGCTGCTCTCAGTTTCGCTCTCACTATCAGTATCACTAAGACTGCCCAAAGCCCTTCATAAAAAGGGCGCAAAATATCCATCAACATTTATTTAAATAATTGATCTACGGCAGCAATATTCAAAAAAACAGTAAAGCATAGATTCATAGAAGCACGTGAAATCAAGTTGTGTGAAAACTAACAACATTTAAGCGCATTATAAGAGTAATAAAGTATATATGACTATATGAGGGTAACACGAAAAGGATGTAGAAAATATAAAATATGTGATGCTTTCAGTAGTTCAGGTTTCTATAATATATGTAATATAATGGAAAATTTCTTATGCTTTCAGTCTATGATTTGAACTTTGAAGTTATGTTACGACGGTGAACCATTTTTTCTTTCTCAAAATATCAACATGTAAGTGACATAAATATTTTATCAAGCATCGAAAAAGAACTGAGAAATGAGAAGGAAAGGGTAGGGAGGAAAAACTTTCGCACAATGGGAAATATACCAAGTATGCAGCTAACGACCTATAAACTCTAAAACTAGATGCAAATATAGTGATGCACCGCAAAAAACAATGTTCAACTGAAGTTCTATCATGACATTACAAAAATCAATCCAACTACTAGTATATAGTCACCTTTTTGACTTGCGCCTTGACCGCTTGTCATGCCTTTTGCGTTTTTTGTCACGTTTATCTTTGCGCTTCCTACGTCCGTGTTTGTCCCTCCGCGATCTCTTTCTCTTCTTACGCCTATCGTCACTAGATGAACTGAGGTCTGACGAGGATGCATCACTATTAGAATCAGAATCCGAATCAGACTCTGTACTATCCAGTTCACTATCAGAGGAACTCTCAGACTCAGATGACGAATATTTTCTTCTTTTCTTTCTCTTGTCCCTAGAAGATTTCTTATGTTTCCATTTGCGTCTAGCTTCCTGGCCATAAGCATCCAAGCTTGCTTGCTTTCCCAACTTTTTTCTGATTTTCTTCTTATCTGCATAACGAGCAGAATTCAGGATGACCAAAGAAAGGAAATCAACACTCAAACTAATTTGTCTATCTTAGTTTACGAAAGCATGGCACAGCTCACCAAGTTACAAGCCAAAAATCAATGGTTGTACATTAAGGTTGCCACCGCCAAGGTATATGAATAAGCAATTTGCAAGAAAAAAATTCTAGTTTTTTTCTTATGCCTTTCCCTTTGCCCCATTTTTCTAAGCTTTTTGTTATCTACAAATTTGACCTCTCTAAAATCCAAGAAAGGGATGAGGCTGAAAATAAATACAAAATTGACTGCAGAAAGAGTGTACTCGTGTGTATTGTGTCGTCCGCATTGTTTTTGTGCCACTCGCCCTTTTAAAACTAAATTGTTAGTACATAAACTAACATCAGAAAAGAATGATGATAAAGTAAGCGTCATTTATTAATAACTATAGGAAATTGAAAGTCTTGTGGACATACCATTCATTCATTCCCAAGAATTGGAAATTCATGGGAATTGCACAAAGTGACTTAGGTTGAAAAGGAACTTGAAATTCTTGTTAAACTATCATTCCAATAATTGAAAATTGATGAGAATTTCCCCAAGTAAATTTGGTTGACAAACATAAGTTTTAATCGCAAGGAATTTTCAATTACTTATGGGCTCGGTAAGTGACTTCTTCTAACAAGGATATCCTTAAGACATCATACGTCCTATGTTTAAAATGAATCATTAACCTGAGGCCTTTGGAGGATAGAAGGATTTGGAAAGAAAGGGAGGGGAGAGATTTTGAGGGGGCAATTTCCATTGTTTGGATAGCAAAATGGGGATAGAGGGATTTGGAGGGGAGGCAAAATCCCTCCAATTCCCTCTTCCAAGGCAAAATGTTTCCCCTCAAACATAGGAAAGATTTAGAGGGAAAACTCCCATCCACCATTCTACCTCCCCTTCACTTCTCTCTTTCCCCCTCTCCTCCTTTCTCCTCCATTTTTGATATCCAAACAAGGCGTTAGGAAACTTCTATTCACAAGTAGAATTTTAAATTTCCATGAAGTAGATGGATAACAAAACAAGCACCCTTAGCAATAAGGCAACTTCATTTCATAAATATCAATGCCAACAAACAAAGGTTATTAAGCATATTCATTACCGCTCTCACTAAATTCACCGCAGTTAACAATTTTAACTGTGACAGCTGGTTTGCCATCTTCATCACCCACATTTTCTATTTTCTTCAGTACCTCGAATCCATACACAAGCTTCCCGAAGACTATATTTTTCCTGTCAGCACAGCAAAAAAAAAGAACTGAGGCGCAACATTCTGAAGAGGTTTCACAATACATCTACCCAGTCTACACATCCCTTATCAAACTCAGTAGACCAAACTACCATCAAATCACAGGAATCTCAAACCATAATACTACATCCTCTAGCATTCTGCTGAAAGAAGCAATATCCATGCTATATTCAGAGTAAACAAACTAAATCCGAGAGAAGAGGTGGAAAGTACCTGTCAAGATTGTGATTAGCCTTGAACAAAAGACTGAAAATAGATCCACGAGTATCGCGATCAGCAATCGACATAGATAAAAGACCAGATTCATCATGCTTAAGCTTTGGCGACTCATCTGGAAGAAGAACAAGGTACAACATTAAATGATGAAAATGCAAACATGAAACAACAAGAAAGCACCACAACATCTACAACTCCCAACATTAACATATACAATCAGCTACACAAACAAATATCCATGACAGGAAGAATTATCTTCAGCAACAATCTTACATACGCACAAGCATGCTACCATGGTAAATGCACATGTAACCAACAAGCAAATTCTTGTCAGTAATCAAGACGAATAGCTAATCCTAAATCTAATCTCTTTGTTTAACAGATAGGGTACCTTTACTAATAACCCAACATGCTTGATCTGCGGTTGATACCTAATGGAAATGGGGATAGAGGGGTTCTCTGGTACCTAAAAAGCACTCTAGGGTTAAAAATGAATCATTGACTCGTTTGATTTATTTGATTGAAAGGCCAACATTGAATACTGAAATCAACGATATGAAATTGTAAAAGGAAAGAGGTTCTCCCATACCCACCTCTATCCTCAGGCCTTGCAATGCAGCATCACACCAGGCAAAAATCTAACATGTCCAACACATTCATTCAGTATCTTTTACAGAGAATGCCAAAAGAACAAACAATACAATAATGGAGTAAGTTGAAACAAAAAAGGCCCCCCATAATATGCATAATATAGACCATTGAGTCAATGGTTATAGTAATCCACTTACCAAGTTCAACAAAAAGTAACAAATTGGCCACCCTAATGCAGACACAAAGTCACTGTTTTCACCAATCAGATTCAAAGTATTTACCAATCAGATTCAATCAGGTCATGAGAAGAACAGAAAAAAAAAATTAATAACCACCACAAACGCCAACAAGATTCTTTCTTCAAAAGCTATTAATCAGAGATTCATAAGAAGGGCATACAATCTTACCAGGAAATTTATCGCCATATATACTTTCACCAGCTGTGCCTGCAGAACATTTAAAAAAGGAACACTATTACACGCAGTAATATGGAGATCTATGGCAAGGTAGATAACCAAACCAGAGATGTGCCTTCAGTAACCACTAGAAAGAAATAAAATAGCAATTAATAAGTACTTCAAACCATAATCCTATTTTCCCACTAAAATGCATGCCAATGAATTTTATTAGCTAAACATGAGAGAGGGCAAAGAAGACATGCAAGAAGATATTAAAAATGAATCACAAGTAGGCCTAACCAGCCAACAAAGAGAACCAAATCTATAGACCCTGACTGATATATGACAAAATTATTCTTTTATTTCTTCCACTTCCAAAATGGCACATTACTTAAGGAAAATAATAAATCATAAGAAAAAGTAACAAGGAGACAAGGGGGGCACTTGTACGAGAGAGAAGTGAATGACCAAAAGAGAATGTGGAAGAATCATAGAAATGGACCAGAAGAAAAAGTGGACGAATCAACAAAAAGGAGGGAGTCTATAAGACCATAAATGCATATCATGGACAAATTGCAGATTATACTCTGCATATAAGAAGCCAGTTAACAACGGTCTCAAACAAGACTAATGGATCCCAGGTTACCAAGGTAGGTCACAATATACACAGACAATGAACCAAAATTAATAATCATTGAATTCCTAACAAAGGAAGCACCAAAAAAGTGGTGCATCTCAAGTCTCGCACATCATAATATTGCTACTGGTAACATGTTACAATATTGTAGCGACAATTTATTAGATCAATCCTAGAAGAAATTCAGCAATCATTCTCTCGATGATGAAATATCAAGGATGGACGTATCATATACCTTCTTGTCTAAGTAGATCACCACCCTGCAGAAAAAGAAAAGAAAACATTGATCAGAATTTAGCAGAAGACTCAAATTTCCATACATCTAAACACAGCCATACACGTAGCAAATATCTTTACTAAATCATGATCCATAACAAGTACAACCTTAGAACTATATCTTTAGAAAAGCAGGTGGGACCGTCAGCCCTGTATCCTACAGCATAAGCAAGGATAACCGACAAATGAAGGAGCAAGACAGTTTCCAAGTCATGCAGACAGAAAACTAGTTTAGGGTAAGAATTTAAACTCCATCAAATACAGACTAGAGAATAGGAGCACACCTGAGCCATGGAACCCTTCACTATATGATGGAAAAAAGTTCCTTTGTAGTGCAGAGGCTTCCCTAGTGTTGAGCCAACACCCTTTTCACCTGAAATAGCATAACATAAAGCGTAAGACTGGTGGACTAGCAGCAACAACAACTTCAGAAAGAAGCAAACAAAACTGTAGACCAATAAAGAGAGTACATAAAATATTGAATCCGAACGGAAATGAAAGCTTACATCTCATTTATGACTCAGAAAAGACTCATTAATACTGATGAAAGATAGTTCAGATATAAAGATGCATGAACAATAAGGCTCCCATCTCCCAACATTTTTTTAAAATGTTTGGCTGGCATTTTGTTAACAAAGTGACATTGAGAAGACAGCAAGCTGTTACCCCCGCACACACACCCAAGAAAACGAATAAAACAACAAGAACCGATAACACATAAGTAGGTTAACGAGGGGCTAATTTACCAGTGCATAACGCGCGAAAGTTCTCCGCAGTCCTTGGAACAACATCAGAAAAGAGCTGCAAAACAGAAGACCAATTATTGATGCTTGGAAGATTTCTACAAGTTAAACAAGCAAAAACAGGAGGAGGTTGGGAAGTATTAGTGTCTTAGTGCATTACACAGATAACAGAATCAAGAATCAGTTCAGAGTGTGGAAATACCTCGAACACCATCTTTTCAAGAGGATCTCCATCAATACAAACGTCTAAGAAAACCAGTGAATTTTTCTTCTTGGTCATTTTCTTTTCAATCCAAGAATTTCAAGCCAAATTCCTTACAATCTGTTACTAAGAAGAAAACAGGAAACTTAAAAACGCTGCAGAAACCATGCCTCATAAAATTTACAATAATAAAGAAATAACATCCAGTGTCCCGGAAAAAGGCAAAAGTCCTGTGATTTCCTATACAACCAGGATAAGGTCCTTCAAGTTTAAACTATCTCACACTGCTTCAAGCAACTATTCTCAGAATATACTCACTCCAAACGACCAAGCTAGTAAAGCAGCCTCTTAACAAGTATTCACACACTTTATTAGGTTCTCCTCCACTCCGCTGCAAACAAATTTATTAAAATGGCCTCAATGACTGAATTACTCTTTACTAGTACGGAGTATAATCATACAATCCCAAAACCATAGTTGTGCTTTAACATACCAACAAAGTTATATCACTCACATTTTTGGTATCAGTAACAATGCAACAGTCGAACAACCCATCTACCCCCTATCTAAGATTCCCGGACATATATATTTTACTTGACGTTACCCTCCATCAGGTACCAAGTCTGTGAACACCACCTCATGATTATTAGCGCTTCGCTTATCGCTCGTTCAAAGAAACTTCACTCCAACACGACCACCATCACATCTTCAAAACCTAAATATACTGTAATAGCATAGTAATTCCTATTCCTACTTGGGAAAAAAATCACATCCCTGCAATCCAGTAGCACTATCACCGATTCGCTGACCTCATCCTACAATTGATACATCCATCATACATGTGATTCTAACAACTACCGGATCCTACCTATCTGAAAAAAAAAAAAATCAATGGGATCCTAAGGAGAAATTTAACACCTAAACAAAAGGAGTCCACTGTCCGCAAAACACGATTATACACTACAGGGGGCGTCATAACGCAAACAGTTAACTCCATGCATGGAGAACATGAATCACTGAACCACACCGAGACACGTATCGATCACCAAACGAGCACACGTCTATCATCAAGTAGAAATAATCTGGCAAGCAACAACGGCTTGAAAATCTAATACCTCGTCGACATCACATATAATAAAGGAAATATCGACCACCGAACAGCAATTACGAGGATCAAACCAACACCGAATTCGTAAGATAGGTAATTGCTTCATCACCACAACGACATCGAAAAAAAGTACAAGATACAAAAATACTCAATTAAACTATATAATCACGTGTACCACAAATCACCTCGTTCAATATAAACAGAAATCGTCAATGCAAAAACCTAAAATAACTTTTTTGCTATCGAATCAGTACCATAACATTTTCGCTATCGAATTGGCGTAAAATAACGGAAAATAATTTGAAGATGCAGAAAAAATTAAAATCAACGGAAATTTAAGAAGTGGTGAAAAAAATAAAAAGAGAGTAGCTACATGAGCTGATGGCGGCGGCGGCGATACGAAGGCGCGGTGGAGTGTGGCCGGCGACGGCGGATGAGTGAGAGCGAGTGAGAGGTGAGGTTGTTGATGAGTGTGTAATGAGAGAGATAGTGTGCGGCAATAGAGAGCATTAAACTTAGGGTTTTCCCATTCTCATTTTTGTCTGCCACCCAATTTTCTATTTTGCTCACAAAAATAGTTGCACCACCCGATTATATTCCAAATCCTCTTACTACTAAGAGAATAAGAGATTCTCTTATTTTTCTCGCCTAAACAATATTTACTCATAATTGGACTCCTATCTAAATACCAAACTATAAATAAATAACGGGCTACTAATTGGCGTTCCATTATCCCGTCTTATAACTATACCTAAATTTTACTCACATTATTAAATTAGGTATGTTTTAACAAAAATTACAATAATAGTTATACACTTCACTGAAATATTTTATATGGATAAAAAAGAATCATGTGTTATTTATGT
>VHZZ01014791.1:3161-17430 GCA_009801015.1 Silene noctiflora
GGGTTTGGGCTCGGGTTTGGATATGGGTTAGGGTTTGGATATGGGTTAGGGTTCGGATTTGGGTTAGTGTTCGGATTTGGGTTAGGGTTCGGATATGGGTTAGGGTTCGGATATGGGGTAGGGTTCGGACATGGGGTAGGGTTCGGATATGGGTTCGGGTTCGGATATGGGTTCGGGTCTTGGTTTGGGTTGGGGTATGGGTTTGTGTTGGGAATTGGGTTTAAATTGAGCCTTGGGTTTGAATTCGGATATAGGTTATGTTTTGGAACCGGGTCAACATGTCGGGTATTCGGGTTACTGTAGAAAAACGGGTCCAATTTTCTGGATTGAATGTTAGGGTCCCCAATCCTAGAAACACTTTCCCAATCCCAAAAAATCATCCCCAAACCCATAAATTGTTTTCTAAATAACATATTTTCTTAAAAATAAAAGCATAAATCTAACAACTAAAATCGCCAAAAAAATATAAAAAAGTTCCCAATATTAAAATCGTCATTTTTTACAATTAAAATCGCCAAATTTTTTTTTTTTAAAAATCCCAAAATTTCGTATAATAATGTATGTGCTGGATCTATGTTTTTATACGCTAATTTTGCCAATATTATTAAAAAAATCAATTGTTCAAATTAATTACGAAAGTCTGTTTTTATTTGATTAAATTTGTTAAATAATGAATTGCATGTTGATTACTTAATCTAAAAAAGGTAAAAAAAACATGTCGACAAATTAGTTTATTAAGATTCATTCATGTAATGATTTATTTAATAAATAAATGAAGTTTTGACAAAAAAAAAAAAAAAAAAAAAAATTACATACCAAACATGAAAAACTTGATTATCTTTAGGTAAAAGAAGTATTTCAAGCGCCGTTGCTTTCGTTGCGTCTGCAAATTTGATGATTCTGATGAGGGGATGACTGAATTGAGATGGTGATGACAGATTTGATGAGAGTTGGGACTGATTTCAGGAGGATTGATGCAAAAATTGGACGATGAGGGATGAGATTAGGGTTGATAACAGGTTTAGAGAGTGTTGAGAGAGAGAGAGAGAGAATGTAAGGACAAGCGTTTAGGGAGGCAGAGTGTAATAGAATGAGGGTTGGGGTTAGGGTTTTTACGGGTAGTCGGGTTATATATATGGGGGGTAGGTTAGGGTTTAATATAAAGGGTTTGGGTTGGGATAGGGTATGAGCCTTTAGTAAGTTGTGGTCTAAGTGTATGAGTCCAATAAGTGTATTTGGTCCATTAGTTAAAATCRTATGTCTCTTTTATGCATGTTTGGGATTTATCTACAGACGGTCCAAAATTTTGATGACTAAAGCAAGTTCATGTTTCAAATATTGTYTTAACATAATTTTCCTATGACTTTATTCTTTACGAATATAGATGACCCGAKTCAACAAAGAAGCTTGGTCATTATGTATTCGTAAATTACATTTACAATATGATATTACGCTCTTTTTTCTTAAACCATTGCATTTCAACACGTACCTGAACCATGTGTAAATATTAAACATGTAAATCATGGATTTACAATCTTAATATACTTATAGTAGAAATTTAATAAAAATATTCATTTAAAAAACAGTCATATCGTCCTAAATACATACCCGTGCAATTTTGCACGGGTTTAAAACTAGTTAGATAGAGCATGAACCAAAAAGCGAAAACATCACTTTTCCCTTCGAGGGACAGAAATCGTAATTGCAATCAGTTAGGTGATCCAACCCTTTGTACCCCCTCAATACTTAGATTAACAGGTGGGAATGAAGAGAGCTTTACAACATTTGTGGTCCAACCCGGCTTGAATCGGACTAAATGAGATGATTTGCATCCCAAAAATCATTAGAACATCGTCACATTGAATACACAGAATAATCAAATAGCCAAAGAAGAAGTACGAGAAAAGAAGGGCTTTCCTCTGTATTTTATTTATGTAGTCAAAGGTTACAATCACCTGTAGCTACAAAAAGAATAAGGAACCGAAGGCAAAGTAAGGAGAGTAGACTACTGTCAGCTAAGAATACTGGAAATATTCCAGTCCTGCCTATAAACCGAAAATGAACAGTAAGTGATCAACGGAATTTATAATACATGCCAACTGCGGAAAGCTTCTCCTGCCCCCAAAGACAGAAAAATGCTCCAGCAAAAGAATCGGATCAATCGGATGCGACTTGCCTCAATTTGAGGCCTGCACAAAAGAATGTCAAGTCGGCTATCAGCCCTGTTAATTCCTCCATGCTTCCCAATATCAGTTTCTGTAATTTCCAAACAAGTTAGCAAAGTCGGACCTCCCAACAAATTTAGAAGCTGGGCGGGCAGGCTAATGTGTCTAAGGTATACGGGTTTTGCTTGAAGGGTTATGTATTCTGTTATTTGACCCTAGGAATGAAGGGCCTTTTACTTTCAGACGTTTTGGCACTATCTCTACTGAAGATAGTTCTCTTGTGGTCTTCCCGGCATCCCGCAGAAACCCTCGATTTGTAGTATATTCTTGGTGTTTCAAAGTTGAGCCATTGAGCGTCCTCTTAACTTCAATGGTTCCACGAATGTTAGACCCTTTAGGAGGCTGGTTCCTAGCATCACCTAACTTGGTCTCCTTGATGGGTACACTACTTGAATAATCACGAGTTACCATCTCCCTACATTGTCCTCCTGCCTCCACTTTCTTTAGCCGTTTAAGACCCTGGTAATCACAAGCAATTTCACCGATAAATTTATTTGTAAAGTTAAAGCATTTAGCCATTACCATAAAACATATATATAATGACTAATTGATGTCCTTTGTTACTCCGATACTTCACTTAAGTTGCCATATTCCATATCCGATTCGTATTTTGTCGGATACGATACGACACTTGATACTTCATTTTAGACAAAATATTGAAAATTTCGCACAAAATAGCCGTATCAGATACTCCGATACGTATTTTGCCGGATACGAGCAAAAGAGTCTGAGTAACATAGTAATGATGTCTAAAAAGTCCTTGTCAAAGACTGCACAACGATTAAGGGGGAAAAAGCCTACTCCCTCTTATTCTGTGAAATTGCCTCCATTTCCAGTTTTTGTTCATTCTTATAATTCCCCCATTTCTATTTTGGCCATGTTTTTTGCAGTAAAATGGCAAAAAAAAAAAGCACTACATTATTCAGTGCGACGTACCATTCAGTCAAATTTCTTACTGATTATGCCAAAAACAAACTGAGCATTTCAGTGATTTAGAGGATTATTTGTAAGAATATATACATCAACCCTAATCGAATTGGTACTTGGAAGTACAGCAAGCCATATCAAAATGACAGATGATAAACAAGTTATAAGAAGTCCAGAATCAAATATTTGATATAATACCTGAACTTGAACAAGGCCCGACCTCATACCACCAATAATGTTCCGCCTTTCCATCTTAACAGAAGATCGACGTTTAACCCTGAATATTTCTGAATCAGAATCATCGCTGCAGTAACCGGCATTAGAAGAAGGTTCTGATCGATGCTGATTTCCTTCATTAGAACTTGAGCAATCATTATTTGACAAAGAGGATAAACAAGAGTGGTGTCTACTACTGTGAGATATATGTTTGCCATGATCAGCAAAATTAGAGTTAGTAAGGCCGTGTACCTGCAAGCAAAGAGCCAAAGAAATACCAAGTTAAAAGGTATATCAGTATATCAAATAGTTTACTTCAAAACCGAAGAAGGAATAAGAAATAAATTAAGCATCAATACAAATGATTACTTACATTATCAGTAGGTGAGTCCTGGACTCGGAAAGAACAGAGGGTGGAGGCAGCACTAGAGAGTGAAGATGTATCTGGCATGTTGGTAGCAATTTGTGTTCCCCTACTAATTTTCATATCAGGAGTTGTAACTAAGTGGTCTTCAGAACGTGACTGATCTAGGGTGTTTTTAACACTGTGATAGAGCTCAATATTTATATCACAATACGGAAGATATTCATCCTTCTTGGTAGGGAACAGAGCTGACAGCAACTGTGCATCTTCATTTTCAATCAATTGTTTGAGCTCTTCCATGACTGCATCGTCCTGCTCAAACTTCTTTGCAGCAGCTTCAAGTTCTGAAAGATCTTGCCTTACCACTAGGGTACAGCTGTCGCCACAAGGGAAATTCACCGTACTCAACTCTAGGATGAAGCAGAAGCAGATTCGATATAAGACAATCAAAGTGGAGCCAATACCAATTTACAACGTCCTCCATGTCATTTATATTGTTCCAATTTGACTTTGGTGGTCAAACAATGTCCACTTTGACCGATATTTTCTCAGAATGAATAACAGTTGCAACTTTTTGAATATGAAAATATTCGTTTTTTAAAACTTTACATGACACGTCACATTGTAACTCTATAATTGAAGATATTAAAGATCAAAGCTAACCGTGGTTGACCATCAAAGTCAAGGGGGACAATAAATTTAGGATGGAGATAGTACAAAACAAAAATGGTATACCATGACGAAGGCACACAGGATGCAACAAACAGCTGCAACTGATATAGGCAAGATAACAATCACGTTTGCACTGGCTGCATAAAATCGTGCCAGAAGCATCCGTGGAAACAGATGAACAGAGCTTTGATCTCATTAACGACCAACGAACACGATGTTGGAATCTCATAAGTTGGACAAATGAAGCTTTAACTGAGCAATGACAAATCATGTCAGAAGTTGAATAATCTGGATATGCAGATTCCAAGCTTCTGTACAGAATCATTGCCTCCTTGCAAATAAGTTCCTCGTGAGGAAGTAGAGGAATCCTATTTAGAAATGCATAACGCCGGCTTGCAACGGCTCCCAATGAGAACCAATCCCCAATTGCAAAATTTACCGCTTCACCACAGTTAAAACCTGAAGATAGACAATGTAAGTTCATTGATAATGGTGGTGAAAGAAATAACGATTAGCAAATACCCAAGACCCAAGTCTAATAATAATAATAATAAATAATGTCATCAGTTGAACTACCATTCCACAAGAACACTACAGATTTACTGAATACTGACACAACCAAACCAAAAAGTCCATAAGTAGCAAGGCTATCAACAAACAAGTTCCTCTGGCAACAAAACTGAGCCAGCATTACTAACTTCAGAGAACCCCGTGATTTTCACTTGACTCTGGAAAGCACGAGTCCTCACAATTATTTTGTCAAGACAAAAGCAACACACTGACCACTACTATCGCCATAAAAGAAAAAAGGGCAAATGTGTCCATATTAGTTGAAACTTGAAACATAACAAACTTTTTATAATAATAATAATGGGCAAAGAGCCAAAGGTATATATCATGATATCATAAAAAAAGGACAAGCAGTCAACTCTTGATATGTAACTGCTCGTCGTAATGGAACAGGGGGGATACATCATCAGCATGAAAGCACTAACTTCTAGCTAACGATTTTTCACCGCTCAATTTTGTCCAGCCCAATCCACTGTTGATAAAATGGGCAACCTTTTAACACGAACAACCAAAGTTCACAAGCCATATATAGGATTTTAAACACCAAAGGCTATTCTGACATAAGGTTATTAGCTTACAGCAATGGTAATGGGAGTTTTTAACTGATGTTGGTACTTTGAACACCCCATGTCCACAACCAAAGCAATGATTTCCGACTAGTATGTGGGTTTTCTACTGTTATTTCTGTTGCCTTCTAGGCTTCTAATGCTCTGTGGGGTGTTGGAAAAGAATGAAAAGAAAATAGAACGCACGGCCTAGAAGTCAATGAATGTCATTTTTAGAGGTTAGATTTGGATTTCTAACGCCCTGTTATGGTAATTTGGGAATTTCTTTACGTCTGTCTAACGCTCTGATATGGTAATTTGGGAATTTCTTTACTTCTGTTTTCCATATTATGAGTGTGTGACATCAGCTCCTCTAGCATAGACATCAAACTATCAAGTGAACCATCACACAAGAACTAGCCCACCATCCCTTTAGCTAAAACCAACCAAGATATGGATTCATACACAACAACAGCCATTATTCATAAGCTTTGAAAGCAAGGAAACACAACGACAAAGGCTGCACTTAGAAATTCTGGCTAAAATAGATGGTTCATACGAAATTATGAACGCCAAGTGTTTGTATAGGACAGTCTCATCTCTAAAACTAATCTCATTAAAAAATTAGCTCTTTCTAAAAATTCAATTGTTGGTTTAATATAGCTTGCAATTTATATTGAGATCCTAGATACTTTATAGTTTATAACGATGACATGCATACTTGAGTAATTCTTGACTTGGAAAAAAAATAGCAGATATACGATATAGGCAATTTTGGAAATAGGAAAACAACCTACTGGTAAATCAGAAAACCATCTTACCATGGCTGAAACCAGCATGATATGCACGAGGAAAGGTGATTACATACTCCCCAGGATTTTGCACAGCCTTAAAGACCGGAACACCATGTTCTACAAGAATGTTTGGAGGAAATAACGTCGTTTTTCCTAGTAGTACATCAAAAGCTCCATCCTCTCCTTCAGTTGATAAAATATCTTTGTTATACACATGCTCCTGCACCACTTTTTCAAATTGCAATGCTGAAGCACCAGGTACACCATACCATGTTTTTGAAGCACCACAATGATGATAATTAATGCTGCAACACAGCAGGGAAAAAAAACCCAGAAATAAATGCATGGTCAAGCACACCTTCAAATGAAATTATTACTTTGTATTTCAGATTGACAAGTAAATCATACCTGTACAAATAATGATCTTCAACATGCCAGGCAAACATACTAAACAGCATGCCAATGTAAAGCATGGGATCTGTTACCCCCTGTCGAAAAGAACCAACTTAGAAATGACTAAACATAAAGCAGCAGGAGAGACAGTCTCATGCTTAGCCGAGTGTTATTAGCCATACCGGGATTGGTGTTTCCAAGAGCCGCAAAACAGATTTGGAAAGACGAGAAATTTCCTGAAATCACAAGGGTAAAAGTAAATATATCAACTGAATACAACAAACATTAACCAGTTGGTAAATACAAATTCAACAGTAACAGCAACATAAGTTACATAACAGTACTGAATAAGAAAAAAGGTAACTGAAGTATGTTTAGCATTTTTGCAACATTGCCAATCATGAGAGTGTGAGACAAAGGTGGATAAATGTGAGGAAGCATATGTCTAGAAGACCCAAGGGGAGATCGTTGTAACTGAATAACATGATATGAGGGATGACTGCTTAAGAAAATAGGTAAATAAAACAGGTAATTTGTCTCATATACTGCTTAATGATCAAATCTTATTGGTCACACCTTTCAAGAACCATGTCAGGTTGAGCATGCATACAACAGCCTACTATGGCCTTTGGAAAGTAAAAGTATCACCAACAATAAATCAAGCCAAAATGCCATATTTGGATGTCCCAGAAAGGTTCTTAAACTTGCATAAAGAGTCCAGCCCATGCATTAAGTAGCTCTGTTACCAGGCCAGTATAATGGGAAGGAATACCTTGGAAAACAATTAGAATTTGCCATGCCACCTACGTTCCGGATAAAGTAGATCATACAATATTGAAAGAAACATTTCAGGTTTCTAAGGTTCAATGAGCTTATGTAGCATTCGGAACTAGGAGTATTATGAACCAGTAAAGCACACAAAAAATTTCTGGTTTCTAAGGTTCAATGAGCTTTTAGAATTACTACACGAATATTGCTACATCCCTGCAGCTTCACATGATTCAAGTTGCATCAAACAAAAAAATGATAAGCTCATAATATAACACAAAAGTTCAAAAAGGATGTGCAAGGCAACACCTTCAAATTCCATTTGCTTCTACCAAGTTGATCACCGGGAGAAGATGAAAAGGCACTCCCATCAACATCGCAAGCATACTCAACAGAATCCATTTTCCCGCAAACTATTTCTTGCCAAAATTCCTTCTCCAAGTATAAAGCTGGGAGACATCCTGTGCTGTAGTATCTACGTGAAAATACCTTGTTTGCCATTTTCTCGAATTCAGAGAAAGTATAATGTCTGGAAAATAACATTATTGGTCAGAAGCCAAATAACATAATAGAGAACAAACATCATAATTATCAGCAATCTGTACTCTAGAAATTCACCTGCCACTCATAAAAAAAGTGACCTTGTCATCAGAGTCCCATTCAGCAAGACGAAGTGGCTGCACCCTTGTTGTAAACTTAAAACCTGCTTTCTCCTTCATCAAAACAACGCCAGCAGGTACGGAAGCACTTATAGGGGAAATAATCTTGCAAATACCTAAATAGTTCAAGACGAGCAAATCCTTAGGAACATAGAGCAATTATAACATCAATAGCACATTATACAGCTTTGCATAGATGTACTTATTATAATGTTATCATGCCAAACCAAATAAATATAGAATATCAAGAGCTGGGTATCAAAACAAATAGCATGAATAAATAACAGGGAACAGACAGAAATTGATAAGCTATTGGCACATCAAAGAACCTTTACTAGTTTCCACAATCAAGTAATGTCGTACTGGGAATCAGTTATTTCATTGCTAATCAAGATATTTGCCCACCCACTTGCCCAACTCCGAGACCAATGTGTATCTCTAGCTCACTCCCAGAATGTGAGGTCTGGCCTTCCAAGTTCCCAAAACCAACTTTTAAAGGAACACACACCCAAAAGAGTAAAAAAAAAAGGAAAATAAAAAGCGTAATTCAACATGTTGATTTCCCTCAAAACCTGATTGGCATGGATAATAAAAGTCTTTATTTTAGTTGGACGTAAATACACACACAGTTCACTTACAGTAATTACACTGTGAAAGCTGGTGTAAAACTTCTCCAATTACAATGTTTCTCAAAAAAACTCATGGCAAGACAAACAAGTATACCAGCATTTCATATGCACTAAATAAAGTTAACTCGTGTTTTCTTTCGGCTTAGCACCATACGTTCCAATACCCATATAATCTATACCAAGTAAATATTGCCTCAAATATTTATGACCCAACCGAAATTGATGTGCTACAATTTCAATTACTGCATCAACCTTCAAAAGGGACCATAAAATACATGTCTAAAACTAAAAAAGGTTACGCCTAGGAAATCCACGCCCTAAAGCTCAACTTGGTGACCCATAACCCAATCATATCGACCCAAAGAATGCTCACCATACTTAGATGCTTCGGGAGCTATCTTTTGCAGATAAACTAAAGGGTCATCAAATTCATCTTTTGTTGGACAGTAAACAGGACACTCTGAAATTTTCTCTGTCCAATCTACATCAGTCATATTGAATTTATTCACTTTACGCTTCGGAGGGAAGTCGTTTCCATTGGAAGCAACAGCAGAGTAAGAAAGTGAAGCTGCATCACCATGCCACCCAAAACCACATGAAGCAGAACCTCTCAAAGCATCCCCTCCACTTCTAGCAGGTACATTACTCATCCTGATACCTTCTGCTTCTGCTTCTGACTTTATCTTCTGAAGCCTCTTCTGCCTCAGAAACTCTAGACAGCTTTTTTTAGCCTCTTTCGACAAACAAACCCTCCCTTCCACCTATCAGAACAATGACAATGTCAACATGCATGCAACAAATAGGTAAAAACTACACAAGGAGCTACAATAATGTCTATAATACAGCTTAACAGCACTCGTTCCACGTAAACTGGTCAAAATGTTCCGAAAATATAATTGAACATGAAAGACCAGAAACATGGAGAGACACTGGCATGTAAAAATCAGATGAAGACCTTGAGGAAACTGTTATAAAAAATGCAAAACGTCTATGCCACAGGAAAAGTGCTGGTGGTTAAAAGATGGGAAAACAAAACATACTCGAGGTTAACATTTTTGCTAAATCCCTCAAAAATGTACTCG
This sequence comes from Silene noctiflora, assembly GCA_009801015.1. Classification (NCBI taxonomy): domain Eukaryota; kingdom Viridiplantae; phylum Streptophyta; class Magnoliopsida; order Caryophyllales; family Caryophyllaceae; genus Silene; species Silene noctiflora. The sequence goes on from VHZZ01014791.1 coordinate 13,006, forward strand.
AAAAAGAAAAACTGTGTTGATTCAGAAGCAGCAGTCATGAGTAGTATGTTGCGAAAAGCTTATAGAAAAACAAAACATATTTGCTAAATCCTCCACTTAAACAACTCTTTCCTCAAATAGAACCAATAATCGAAGTTGCCATAAAAAATCTCACAGTTCAAAAGCATACTGTAACTAATCACAAATCCTATACATTATCCACAAATCACGCAGTCTTAAAGCAATGAATCTCCTGTCCAAAAATCATACCACTATTGCATAATCGAAGTTCATCAACAGATCTTGTAGCAACTGAGGTTCCATAATGTCCAGAAAATTAACATAAATCACCCAATCTTCCACATAATTATGCTCACATTTCACTCACAGCATGTTTCACGAATGTCCGCTTTCAACTCCAGGAAACAAACACTATCCTAAAAGATTCAATCTATCACTTCCCCATAACCCACATCTCAATTCTTCCTCTTTAGCACACAAAGCACCTTAAATTTTAGGCTCTACATCCTTACTCATTATACGGCCAAATTACCAATCACTTTGTGCTTAGACCATCCACATCATCAACAACAACAGCAACATCATAGCCTTATTTCCAAAATGATTTGGAGTCGGCCAACATAAATCATCCTCTAGACCATCGGCTTTCATGAATAAAATATTTTCATCATCTTAATGTTTTACGTCATTTCTCTCTCTTATTCGCTTATCAACCTTACTTATGTATTCTTATATACACAAGTGGTGTCTTAGACTTCTATCTACATTCATTCCATCATACTACTTGTCCAGTAGATTAAAATAGTAAGTAACTAATTACCAATTCAAGTAGTGTTAAGAAATAAATGGGTTCACAAACCTGAATTAAATTTACCCTAAAAATAGACAAAGTCAAAAAAATTGACCAACAACGAATCATAAAAACAAGTAAAATATGGTACTACTATTGTACTAGTAAAACTCTCAAAACTCGTCATGGTTGAAAAAGTCAAGCCCCCCTTTTTTACCACTCAACGATATAATATACCCGCCAAAAATAAATTACTTCAAATAAAACTAAAATTATTAAGACCGTCTTAAACTTACAACATAATCTGCCTTAAACTTGTAATTGTTAATAAATTTGTGTTTCAGACAAAATCTCATTTGAGACCTTGAAGCATAACACTGTCTCAAATGAATTTTTATGCGGAAACGGACTAATTTACAATTTCCTCAGCATAACTTAAATTAAAAATAATAGAAAACGCGTTCAAAGATCAAAATTCATGAAAAATCATCATAATTACATAACAAAATGCAATTAAAAAAAGATAGAGAAATTCACACCATCTCATCCCGAAGCTTCCGCGCGGAGATATCCGTTGTTGTAACCGAAAATTAATGTCGAAAAATGGGCGAAATGACGGAAAACCTAGATCACGATCTCAACATTTCACAAAAATCGAGGTGTAAAGTGTAAACATCATCGACATTATAGGAAAGCGAAATCAATTGTGAGCGGAATTTCCGAAGATCCGAAGTGGTTTAGGAAGGTGGAAGGACGGCAGGAGGAGACGAAAGGCGGTAATCCGGTGGTGGAGAAGAGAGGAAAGGCGGTATTCCGGCGAGAAGGTGGGTTAGTTGGTGAAGAGAGAGAAAGAGGGAAAAGGTGGTTAGGAAAAACAGAAAAGGAAAGAAAGAGCAGGTGAGAGAGGGGATAGGTGTGAATTTATAAGTTTATATCATGTGCTCTATTCATTTGGTGTACAAGTACAACTACTTTTACACAATTTCTCGTTGAAAATGGGTACTATCCGTCACAAGTTAAACACGAATATTATCTCTCTCATAATATGTAAGTGGCAATATTCATGGGTGCTTTACTCCTCACCCCCACTTACCCTTCCACTTGTCTTGTTGTGAGAGGGGCACTATCCGTCTTCAGCTTGTGACGGATAAGCAAGACGTTATGCTCCTTTTATGGAAAAAAGAATAAGGTCCAGTTTGGTAAACGACATATTGGCCGATTTTTAGCATATTCAAAGGTTTTAGCATGTTTGACCAATCAATATGCTAATTTTAGTGTTTGGTAAACAGCATATTTGAGGTCAATATGTTATTTTACAATATGCTGCTTACCCCAGCATATTGATTAGCATATTGTAAAGTAGGAAACTTTACTCATGTTACAAAGGAAACTAACAATCTACTAATCGTAATCTGCCAATTACCAAACACTCAAATTAATTCTGCTAATTGTAATATGCTAGTCAAATCTTCTGATAAAATCTGTATAATACCCCGTATATTTGAGACTTGGTCAAAGTTAGTCAACGATATTAAAATGAGAAAATCAATATAAATATATATTTGAGGCTTTTTTCGAGCGACGTGGTAGTCTCCAACTTTTTYAAACTACCTAAATTATTAAATCAATATATTAGTATTAACATATATTATTTAATTAGGCTCTTCAAATTCTATTCAAAATTGTAAATAATTAATTAATTATTAAATCAATATATTAAHATTAACMTATACTATTTAATTARGTTCTTCAAGTTCTATTCAAAATTGTAATAATTAATTGATCTTCAAAATTAGTGCTCTTATATGAAATAATACACTCAACTCACATGAGATTTATTTATTTAAAATAAGAAAGTGATATGTCTTTTATTTGTAAACCTCGCAAGTGTACGGTTGCCCGTTGTAGTATTGCGGGGGTCGAACCCAAAGGACGGGATTATGGATCTCAAATCGATTGTCTATTTCTAGTTTAATTCAATCTAGGCAATTGAATAAAGATTAAATATAATCTATGACTAAAACAAGGAAAGTAGCTAGCAAATGAATACGATTACCAAGATAATGAAAAGACTAGGACATCCGGGTTCACCATTATAGTTAAGTTAAGGAAGAGGTAATGGACAAGGAGATAGGGCCATCTCAAGTGAAACAAGCATAAGACTCCATCTCTCGATGTGAATCCTAACTAGACCAAGCATTAATCGACTTACTCATTCAATTAGACTCGGTTTACTAGTTGTTAAGCATGTCCTAGACACTAGTTAAGCTACTCACCCAACAAGATGACAAATTGCAAGAGAAAATACTCAACTTACTCATTCAAGCATTTCTACAAACACCTTTTGTGCATAACAACAAGACAAATGTAAACAACCCAAGAACTACCCTTATTCCATGCCAAGACCCTCCCTTTAACACTACAATGGATCCCCCTTCATCCTAGTAACAAACTACTCACGCATATTAGTCATAACAACAATCAAAAGAACAAACTTTGTTATGAAACAAACACAAGAGAACATGTTGTAGCTATACTAATTAGGCTATGAAGAAATGTAAATAATTGAAGAAAACAATGAAATTAGGATAAGAATTATACTAACATCAATTAAAGGAGGAATCTTTGATTGAAATAAGGAGGATGAATCTCTTCTTCCTTCCAATTACAACCCACTAATATAAATGTAAACTAATGATACATAAACTAAAGAGTAGATTAAACTAATTAAACTAATTAAATACTAATTATCTCCCCTAATTACTAATTATAAGAGAGATGAGAAATAAAGACTACTTAAAACTAGGTTAAAAATTATGTAAAAATAAACTAAGTATAGAAGGTATATATATAGGCAAAGGGTGAAGGGAGAAATTGCGTGCCCAGTAGCTGCCAGCCGGGTGGCCTGCCGCCGGTGCCACTACCGGCTAGGGACTCCCTGCTTCTTCAACTTTCATTTGCACATTGGTGGTGGCCCAGCCGGTTGCCAGGTAGCCGGTGAGCCGGCTGGGAAGTCGGGCTGCTGAGTTTGAGCGAACAGGGGAAGGAGCAGGTGCGGGGGGCCGGTTGGCCGGCAGGGAGGTTTCTGGAAAGTTGAGGGGGAAGTGGGTTGTGCCTCAGCCGGTGTTAGTGGCGGCTGCCGGTTGACCGGCCATGACAACAGCTACTCTGTTTTTCCCTCTTCTTTGCGACGGGTTAATGCTGCTCTGTTAATGATGATGATGATCAGGTGGACGAACAATGATGATGGCGACGGTGGTGCTGAGCTGGAGTAGGGTGGCTATCGTGGTTGGTGCTGATGAAATTGGAAAACGATAATGATGATGGCGATGGTGCACGACGATCATGGTGATTATGATGGCGAACTCGATGATGGAGCTGTTGCTGGGTTGCTGCGTTGTCAAGTGTTGCTCACGGTAGCTGCTGAGGTTGAGGACGACGATGGTGGTGGCGGATGGTGGAGGTGCAGGGGATGATCATGATGATTAATGATGGTAATGGTGATTGATGAAGGGTGATGGTTGATGATGGTTTGATGGAGGATCAAGGATGATGGAGGTGGTGATCATGGCGAACGAATTGATGCAGGGGGTTAGTTGATGAAGATGATGGAGTTATGGTGATGAAGATGATCA
>VHZZ01014793.1:0-14863 GCA_009801015.1 Silene noctiflora
TGAACCTATAAGAGATTTATACATGTTATCACACTAACTGTGGAGGACACTGGCTCCAACACCTTCTACCGTCATTGTTGAACCATAACTCATGGGGCTTAGCATCCTAAACCAACCCAAATCTTGCATTATTGATTTTAAGGGTCCTTGGCTTTGGCCTCCTTTTCATGCTTGACCATTAGTACCGTCAATTAAGCTCTTAAATGCTCCATTTATGCACGATTTCCGCTCATATTGCTTCTTTTCCTACAAATGAGCTAAAATCTCATAGATAATCAAATAAGAAGCTAAATACGCCGAAATGGCCCTAATAAGTGCAAATAAGCATGCGAAAAGAGGGTTAGTAAGAGGTTAAAAGTGCGCTTTTTACGACCGCATCACCACCAACCCCTTGAAATCTCATATCCACCATCCCCCCGGGATTCAAATTCCATTCCCTCCTCTTACTAATTTAGATTGAACCAAACAACATTAAGAAGGAATGAAGTTGGAATCTCATACTACTATGGTATCAAACTCCTTTCCATTCCATTCCTTCATGTCGAACCAAACTAAGTTACTTAATGCCTGTTAACTAAAAGGGCTACGGTTACTACTAATTAACTGAGTTCAAGGACATTAGTGAGGATCATGGAAAAGGAGAGGTATATGTTAGAACACAAATTCTCATTGAAGACGGACACTATCCGTCTCCGTCACAAGCTGAAGACGGATAATGCTCCTCTCACATTATGCAAGTGGCACCAAACATTGATGCTTCATTTTCCACCCACTTTTCCTCCCACTTGTCCTCCCACTTGCTTTATTGTGAGAGGGACACTATCCGTCTTCAGCTTGTGACGGATAGTGTCCGTCACAAGCAAGACGCTTTGATGTTAGAAACCCCAATAATAAAGGGGTACATTACATGTGAGAAAAATCCTTATTTTCTTAAAGCAACCACCCTTACTCGAACAGCACTTGGCCGGTAGCCCAACTTCCACCATTAGGGACATTGGCTTTGAAGTAGAACCGAATTAAGGTAACAAAACTCAACAGAAACAAAATAACATTTCCGATAAACCCTTTTTCTTGTTATCTGTCCATTTATCTCACACTTCTCACCTCTCACTGCAAAATTTCCCCATTAAACAAACCTTGAATTCCTTTGTTATTCCTTACGCATTTGTTAGTTAATCTTCATACCTTTATGTTCCCAACATGCCCTCCATCTTCAAACTCCATTGTTACTCCATTTCATTCCATCCCTCATTACAATTCTACCCCCTTCTCAACTCACCACCACCATGGAAGAAGAAAAAGACTTAAAACCTCTACAAAACCCAAATTTCTACTGGAAAAATCATACCCATGTCATTCATTTTTTAATTTTAGGAGAAAATCAACTTGGGTTTGCTTCTCCAACCAGTTTGCAGCTCCACAGGTGTGTGAATCTTCAATTAATTCCAGTGTTAATTTGGATAATGTTGGTCTAATTGAGGAGAAAGATCGTTTCTTACCTAGTAATTCTAGTGTTAGGTTAAATAATTGTGGTAGAAATGATGTGAAAGATGGTTTGTTTAGTGGTTTTTCCAGGTCGATTGCCTTTACATTGTTTTGGATTGTAATTGGGATGTGCCCGGTTCGCGGGCACCCACCTCTTGCTGTTGCGTTGCCTTCAATTAGTGATTTGGTATGGAGGAAGAAGGGTGAAGTTGTTAAAGAGGAGCAAAAGTTGGTGTCTTGGAAGGAACATGAGTATTCAAGGTACACAAATAGCTTGCTAGAGAGTGTTTCGGATGTTTTAAAGGTTATGGAAGCGGTGAGGGCTGGCGAAAATAAAATTGATGATTTAGAGGCTTCTTTGAAGGGAGTCAAGCTGAAGAGAGAAGAGTTACAAAATGAGATTATGGGTCGGTTGTTTGCTAAGCTGAGAACGTTGGGGAAACAGAAACGGAAGTTTGATCGTAGAGCTAATGATGTGCTAGTGGTGGTGTTGTCGGCAAAGAGGGAGCAAGATAAGTTGTTGATGAAGTTAAAAGGCGATCGTCAAAGTGTTGGTGGCGATAAGGGCGTTAGAGAGAGGATTGACAAGTTGGTCGAGGAGATGGATAGCAGTGAGAGAGAGTACAATGCATTGCAGGAGAAAGCCGGGGAGGTCGAGGATGAAATGTTGAGAAGGGAAACAATGGCATTGAGTTTGGGTGTGAGGGAACTCTCTTTTGTTGAGCAGGAGTGTGAGCGCTTGGTCCAGAGATTTACGCAGGCGTGCAGGCATAGCATGAGGTAATTCTGTTGTTCGTGCTTCTTTTGTTGTCATCCATCATTATTTATGGTAGTTATGCCTCTCTTTATCCTGTAGTGTGAGTTGGTTGAACGTGTGTCCTATGACATCATTGTGGCATTATTTTAGTTGGCTGAATGTGTGTTTCTTACTTCCATGTTTGCCTTTTGATGTTCTTAGTCTCTTCAATCTTCAACATCCCTAACTTTTGATGACTTTTGTTTAGTTCGTGTTTACCTTTTGAATTATTTTGAAATATTTGATGCTAAGGCTTTCTTTGATGGAAGGTAATGCATTAAGTGGGGTAATGGAGTAAAATGCAAAGAATAGATGGGGTAGCCATGGCGGTGGTGGAGAGTGTTGAAAATAATCCTTATGGATTGGATGGCAATAGTCTCCCATGGATTGGGGTTAGTAGTTACCCACCTCCTTAGACTGCTATCTTTAGAGTGCTTGCTTGTATTAGAGGTTCTTAACAGACAAGTTACTTGAGGCGAGAAGGGTGATCCTGTTGGGTAGATGTTACTAATTAATATAAAAAAAATTTCATCATGTTTTGGATTTCACTCGTCTATTTTTGTTGCTCCGGAGTCCACTCTTTATGGGGGGTTGTGGTTGGAGATCATAATTTATTGAGCTGTATTAGTAGGATTTGCACAAAGAGAGGCTGTTCAAGATAACCCAAAGTAAAAATGGAAATTGCATTAAATGATTGCAACTTCCGCATGTAAAGAAGCGCAATTACTTTAGTAGTGAGCCGTCTCCCATCATAATCTAGAGCCAGAGAACGGTGAGTCTGTTAACAACAAAGAGAGGATGTTCCGTATGACCTAAAATAGAAATATGTATTGCATTATATGACCGCAACTTCCTAATGTAAAGAAGCGCAACTACTTTAGTGAGCAGCATAATCTAGAACCATAGAACATTGAGCCTGGCTCCATGCAAACAAAAACTTCTGATACTTGTCTGATGCTATAAGAAAGTTAGTTTACTTGTTATTGCTTACACCAATATGCTTTAAATTTGCAGCTCATCAAAAAAATCTACTGCAGCCTTATCCAAAAACGATTTACAGCACGAGTTGGAAGCTGCTCAAAGAGAACATGTAAAACAGATGGTATTGCCAGGTGTGGTAGAGTCTGATGATGCTCTTGAGCCTCTCCTTGAGGGGGAGCAAACAGACTTTGCATCACACGTAAAGCAAGCTCTTCAGGAGTCAAAAAATCTGCAAAGAGAACTCGAGGCTCGTGTCAGAAGAGATATGAAAAAACATGGGGATGAAAAGCGTATTATGTATACACCAGAAGATGAGGTTGTGAAGGGTTTTCCAGAAGTTGAATTAAAGTGGATGTTTGGTGATAAGGAGGTTGTGGTTCCTAAGGCTGTAAGTGTCCACTTACATCATGGATGGAAGAGGTGGCGTAAAGACGCAAAAGCAAAATTAAAAAAGAGCTTACTGGAGAATGTTGATCGTGGTGAACAATATGTAGCTGAGAGACTGGTATTCTTGTCCTCTATTACTTGGCATTGCGTCAGAACGCATTTTTGTGTGCATGTCTGATTGTAAATAAGTTAGAGTGAAATCTACATTTGCAATATGTTCATAAACTGGAGATTTATACTTCATATACACCATTTTTATTGGTGTCATTTGATTTGGTGGTAACATTAGTCAATTCTAGAGTTTGGCCAAAATATTTTCTCACAATATACACTATCTACATTCTTTTTAAATGATAAAATGACAATAGTTATTACAAAATGTTAGGTAGACCTACAAAGGGAGTGAGAGTGCTTAGAACAAAATTTAAATTTTGGTCTTAGGTATCACCTTGAAGGCGTTATTTGCTAGGTTTAGCGAGTAATGACATCTGCAAGCTTGTATTGGTGATATAAGAAGAAATTTATGCTCTCTAATCCGTACCATGTCTCTAGTCTTTGGGATCTGTTACAGGATTTAGATCTTTTTCCTAGTGGTACAGTAGACAATTTCGTGTTTACCTACAATTCTTAAATTATGAAATATAAGTTGCAGGCACAGTTTTCTGAAAGGTTTTGGTTTTGCATGTTTTCAGGAACGCATTGTGTTAGATCGTGATAAAGTCATATCTAAAACGCTATATAACGAGGAGAAAAATAGATGGGAAATGGACCCTATTGCAGTGCCATATGCAGTTTCCAAGAACCTTGTGGAGTATGCGCGAATAAGGCACGACTGGGGTGCCATGTACATTGGATTGAAGGGAGAGGACAAAGATTTCTTTGTAAATATAAAGGTCATCCTCATACCCTAGTTGACACTTTCTTTTTTACATGAGTTGTGTATATGTCTAGTGGATCTAACATTTCTTTTTACAGGAATATGAAGTGCTCTTCGAAGATTTTGGAGGGTTTGATGGATTGTACCTCAAAATGATTGCGTCTGGTGCTCCAACTGCTGTCCACGTGATGTGGATTCCACTGTCAGAGTTGAGTATCTATCAGCAAGTCCTTTTACTGGCTAGATTTTTCTATCATTTAATTAATGGTATATGGAAGACTAGAATTGTTTCTTTTGATCAAAAATGGCTATTCACGAACATTAAAAACATCAACGATGACATAATGATGATGATTGTATTTCCCATTGTGGAAGTCTTAATCCCTTATCCGGTATTTTTCCTACTTCTAACTTTGTTTATTTTATATTCCTTCCACTCATTTGGATTCACTACATTTCTAATTGGTGCATGTTTTTAGAAAATGGCAAGTGGAGAGGGTATGTTTGCAAAGTGGATGGATAGTGAACCCATAAACTTTTGAGAGTTTATTTTTGTCTCTTGACAGTCAAATAAGGAAACTGTAGTGAATCCAAATTCCTTAAGGGAGAAGTTCGTTAATTGGTGATCTTTGATAATCCTTTCAGATTACTTCTTATCTGTAGGTAAGGATAAAGCTTGGTATGGCCTGGCCAGATGAAATAGGTTCGACTATTGACTCAACCTGGTACCTGAAATGGCAATCTGAGGCGGAGACAAACTTCATGTTAAGAAAGAGAGATGGTTTTTTTTGGCACTTATGGTTTCTTATAAGAAGTGCCCTTTATGGATATGTGCTGTTTCATGTATTCAAATATTTAAAGAGAAAAGTTCCTAGACTGCTCGGTTACGGGCCCTACCGCCGAAATCCGAGCTTACGGAAGCTTCAAAGAGTGGTATTTACTCCGCTTCAACTTAGTTGATCATAGAACTTTTTTTTTTTACTGTGAGTTATCCATTTGCTGAGCATATATGACACTGGATATTAGTCCTTGATAACCAATATCCTGATGATTTGGTATGATGCTATCTTGTTTCTAAGGGCTCATGCTGAAAGGAGGTATCTTCCTTACTCCTTGATGTCCCTTTTTATGTATAAATAACTCCTTTAAACTTCCTGACATTCTCTGAATTTTCTGCCTCAGTTTTTGCATTACACTCTACTCTGTCAAATGAATTTGAGAGGCCCAGTTCAACATATCAATATCATGACCTAAATAATTTTTTTTCTCCTTTTAATTTAATAAATTAAAACACAAAAGTTAGTACCCAGTCAAATATTAAAACAGATGTTTTTTCCGTGTAAATAAAGTAATTTGTTGCTGCTTTTTCACCTCAAAGTTTTGTTATTACTTCTTTAGACATTTTTAGGCCCCAAAATTTAGGCCCCCAGTTCTAAGAACCTTTTGAACTTGCTAATCAACGGCGTGATTACAATAATGACCTCAGGGGGGGAAGGAGTGACCGAGTGACTTAATTTTATATGCTCAATTGACCACTACATGGTTAATTAGGTTTATCATAGCTTCTATTTACCCTTGATATGTTGAACTCTGATGTGTCTGCCGTGCACTATATTTGCTGTGCTATGGATTCTTTATTGCGTCTTGATGCTTTATTGCAGTTGGAATACATAAAATTCGGAAAGCGGAAAAGAAGAATGAGAAAGAAAGTTGGGGCTGATCCAATTAAAACAGCATTTGATGATATGAAGGTAAACGCATGATGTTGTTCTTTTCACCTTTTTTCAACTCGAACTTCAAATATTCATACAACCCGTTGTTTCTTAGAGAGTGAAAAACCCACCTATACGGCTGAAAGATTTTGCTAGTGTCGATTCCATGAGAGAAGAGATAAATGAAGTTGTGACATTTCTACAAAATCCAAGTGCATTTCAGAAGCTGGGAGCCCGTGCACCTCGGGTATGTAAATATTGAACATGTTTTGGGTTTCTTCTTGTTATGAACATTATTTGAATTAAGAAATTTATGGTGATTGTTAAAAACCAATTGTTGATCATGTAATGAAAGTCAGAGATAGCCGCGGTAAGATCTCTTTTATGGTAAGTTTGGTAACTATCCAAGTGTTGTAAAACAATTTTTATGATGTTAAAAGCCGATTTTACATGTGTTTTATTTTAGTTATTTATTTTTTAAATCATGTATGTAGTTTGTATATATTATTCAATTATTAGTTACTTTTTTCCCTATAAACATAATATGAGATGGAAATGCAACTTAAGTGTGGGGTGACAAACAGTAATGACCACAAATAGTTATTGAAAAAAGGTAAAATTCCAAGTGAGAAGTTTTTTTATGGACTCCAAACAATAGAAACTTGGAAGTTTATTCGTGGAGTCAGTGACCATTAGTTATACATTTGTGAAATGACACCCAGTGTATCCAAAAATTATCTCACCTTACGCGATTCACTGATGATACTTTCTTCTGCTTGTGCTTCATTAATAAATCATTTTTCTTATAAGTATTCATATTGCAAATGAACTTTCTGCCTGTGAAAAATGTTATGCATTTGAACTCCGTGTTTTAATTGCATTTGCTAAGGAAAAGGCTTCTTGTTCTGGGATATCAAAGTTTCTTTGCTGCATATCTTTCCGCACTACTTGCATTACGAATTTAAGAAGCTCATACAAGTGAAGTTATCTCAACTTTGCAGGGTGTTCTTATTGTGGGTGAGAGGGGGACTGGGAAAACATCACTTGCCTTGGCAATTGCTGCGGAAGCCAAGGTACCTGTTGTCAATATCAAAGCTCAGCAATTGGAAGCTGGACTCTGGGTTGGGCAGGGTGCATCAAACGTCCGAGAATTATTCCAGACAGCCCGAGATTTGGTAGTTCTTTATATGTAACCCTTCTGCTTCCTTCTCCACAATGTATAGGATACTTGGGTATCTAGTCATTTTGTTAAAAAAATATTAACAGTGTAGAAGTAACATGTTTCATATCCATAATATCCTCCATAAGCGCTGGTTATTGGCTTGTTTCGTAGGACCCAAATTACTTCGACACCAACTCTGGCAACATATTGCGTGGATACGACACATTTTCACTAAAAGCAGCGTCTGTCGTCTAATACTCGACACTTTGATGCGTCCGACACTTGCTGCTAAGTCGGAACATCTTTGTACGGCACTAGAGTTTCCATTCTTTGTGGGGATTGGTAGTTGATGGGGTTTGCTTGATTTCATGGTTATTTTTTATCTCTCTGGAAATTTGTTTATGTCAACTTTTATCCCTTTTGTTTCCTTTTCAATTTTCTGGATTACTTTCATTAATTAATTATTTTGTCCATATACTCATTTCCTATTTGTTTATTATTTTATAATTTTTGTCGCTTCATGTGTTACTCCGACTCTCCGACACATGTCAGACACCGACACGTGTCGGAGTGTCGGACACGGCTATTTTGGGTGAATTTTCCTATTTTGTGGTCTAAATTGAAGTGTCGAAGACACGTATCCGACACGCGACACGGCAGTTAAGTGAAGTGTCGGAGTAACATAGCATTTTATAGCAGAATAAGTTCAGAGAGTGGTTAGGTAATTTTATTTACTTTGCAATAAAAATATTTTGCATGTCTTTTATATCGACTACTTTTTTTTTTCTTCTCATTAATTTACTTGTCAATTGACCGTTTGAGATGATGTTTCATGTCAGCGAACCGCAAATCATTTTGGGATTAAGGGTTTTCTTATTGTAGTTGTTTCATTGCCTTCGGTCCGTAAGCCTTGTCTTTTGCATAACTGTCTCTCGCCATTTGACCGTGCCTGGTTCAAACTATGGGCCGTATGTGAGCTTATTCTGCTATCTGCATCTTTGTAGATCAACAATCTGATGATTTTATATGTATTTAAACTATATTCTTTCATCTATGTGTCAAGTTTCATCATCATTTTTAACCTGTTCTCTTATGATATCCTTAGGCACCTGTTATAATATTTGTGGAAGATTTTGATCTATTTGCCGGTGTCCGGGGAAAGTTCATTCATACAAAACAGCAGGATCATGAGGCTTTTATCAATCAACTACTTGTGGAGCTTGATGGGTATGTTCCATATCTTTGTAAAAATCTTCAGGTCCCATTGTCATTTTTTTATTATACCATGTAGATATCACAATGTATGCTAGAACCAGCTAAACACATAACGCTTTTATGCAGTTTCGAAAAGCAGGATGGTGTGGTTTTGATGGCTACCACGAGGAATCTAAACCAGATTGACGAAGCTTTAAGACGTCCCGGTAGAATGGATAGAATGTTTAATCTTCAGCGTCCTACTGAAGCAGAAAGAGAAAGCATATTGCGTAAGGCAGCCAGAGAAGCTATGGATCCTGATATTATTGATTTTGTGGACTGGACAAAGGTCATTTCGAAAATTCTAAGTCTGCTTAGAAGAATAGACTTTTTTTCGTTCTACTAAATTTTTGCATGCCTTTTTTTTTTTTTTATCATTATTCTTTTTCTTCCCTGATGTTTGACAATATTCCACTTAAGATACCTATTTCTTTTGTTATTCCACATTTCCACTTTCGTTACTTAAACATAGCTGTACTTTGTGTACTTGAGGTTTGGATAGTTTTACTTTTGAGCATCTAAGATTTGACTATTACCACCTTGGGTGCCTAAGGTTTGAAAATAGTTACAATTTGGGTGCATTGTAAAGTCACATTTTTTTCCACTTTTTAATATAACATAAACATTTATATAACTTAATAATCTTGTATATTTGCTATGTTGTTACGAAATTTAGTGTAGTTCATGGGATACTTTAATAAGGTATTTCTAGTTTTAATTTCAGAAAATATTTTCCTGAATTTATATCTTGCTTAAAAATATTTTATAATGAATCATAGATCACATTCACTTAAAATATATTTTGAAATAATTTCATTGAAAAAACAATCTGTTAAATAGTTCTTTGTAAAATTTAAGAAAAATTTCAAAACTCTAAACAATTTAGACAAAATTAATAAAATATTTTATCAAATTTTTTGTCGTTTAAATAGATCAAATAAATTATAATGTTACTTTTGTAACTTAAAAAAACATCCAAACAAATTATTCAGATTAAAATTCAGAATTCATTTTCTTTGTGCTGATACCTTTTGGCTTGTATGTTCATGAGCATACTGTTCAAGTGGTTACTACCTCAACAACAACAACAACAACATTACCCAAGTGCCTCAATGGCTCCCGCAAATTGCGGGGTAAGGGGGTCAGATGTACGCAGCCTTACCCTTGTGTTAGCAACACAAAGAGGCTGTTTCCGAATGACCCAAGATGAAAATTGCGTCGACAACTTCATCGAAGGACCGCTACTTCACAAAAGAAAGAAGCGCAGCCACTTTAGTGAGCCATTTTGATTTATTCCATTATAATCCATAACCAAAGAGTAACGAGTCTTTGGCTCCATTGGAAATATGGAAAAAGTGGTTACTACCTCATTTATGAAAAAAGAAAACTACTACCAACAGTGACAACTGTACAGATCTTTCCTCAGCTGCATATGATTTCTCTTTCTATGTATAGATTCAATCATTCACGTAACAAACTACTCTCTGACGTCTATTTATGTTTAGGTTATTTGAAAAGTTGACACAACTTTACATTTCCTCAAAACAACTTTGTGAAATATTCGAAAACTTATGTCATTAGATTCTTAGCGCTGAAATCATTAATTAGAGTGGACGTCTCCTAAATTTTTGCACATATGATCCGGGAGATATTGAAGATAATTACCTAAGCGAGTGTCTCAAATTCCCTGCTTTGATTTGTCGTCTTTTGGAGCTTTGAATCTTGTTCACCTAATAATCAGTTTGCTGTATCTCCAGGTGGCTGAAAAGACTGCTCTTCTACGCCCCATTGAGTTGAAACTTGTCCCTGTAGCTTTGGAAGGTAGTGCCTTTAGGAGCAAGTTTCTTGACACAGAGGAACTGATGAGCTACTGTAGCTGGTTTTCTGTAAGTCTTTGCATCTTTAGCTTCCATATGCTGTGTTACTTTAACTCTCCAACAGGGTTTTGTGTTTGACATGTGTCGGAGTGTCGGATATGGCTCTTCTGTGCGAAGTTTTCTATTTTGTGGTCTAAAGTGTAGTGTCGAAGTAACGTGTTGTGTCGGATGCGCGACACAGCAGATAAGTGAAGTGTCGGAGTAGCATAGTCCATATGTATGGCGTGTTTACTTTATGAAATCTTCGTATTGCTGTGATTGTCTTTTTATTTGTATGGACTGAATTATGTTTGACATCCTACTTAGCATCTCATCTGATGCATTCTTTTGTGGACAAGTAACTCGAAAGGTAGGGAAACATATAGTGTAAGAAAACAAAAATAATTGACTACGAATAGGAAATAATCGACTGACAGAAATTTTGATGATAAAACTCTGTAGATTCCTGGAAAGGCGATGAGGAAAAAAAATCGATTTTATATATCTACGCGCACAAAGGGAATGATGAAATTCAACAGGGCAGTTGTGTATCACGAATTCTGTTTAATTAATGTGTGTAGAAGTCATATTTTTATCTTTTGCGTTTCCCCTTTTTTTGTTTGTTGGGTAGGCTTTCTTTCTTCTACAACTACTGACAAAGTCAGTCTAACACATATATCTTGCAGCTAGTACTTAGCAGGATATATTCCCGATTCTACAAACTAGTCCCCCTAAAAGGAAATATAAAATGTTCCTAAAGTTAACTCACTTCTGGTTATAATTGGAGACTTTCAACATGGTGTGACATGGAAGCTTTGTGTTAGTTAATTAATCATTCACTGGAATTGGCCAAACACTTCTTCTAGAGTACATTTACTCCTACCCAAATAGGGAGCCAGAGAAACATCATCCACCAAGTTATACTCTTACATAGCTATTTCTACAATATAAGACGATGAAGTTTATTTGATAGACTTATAACGTGTTAAATGTGTCAGTTGATATACCAGTTTCTTTGATAACATCTGGGTGGCACACACCACATGTTCGCGGTGCACTAGTTAAGTTTCAGTCATGCATTTGGAAGTGGAACATGATTTATTCCTGTCTATATACGGATATACCTAACTAGTCAACTACCTGAGTTTTTTGAACAGGTAAAAAGTCGGACAATTACGGGTTTACCGCGGATTTTGAATATGTTCTTATTTTAGCTAGAGCTTAAACATTCTCGGGGTAAATTTTCCATATTTTATACTTGATACCAGGAATCAAGAGAGCATTATTTGTTTTAGCTAGAGCTTAAACATTCTCGGTGTAAATTTTCCATATTTTATGCTTGATTCCAGGAATCAAGAGAGCATTATTTAACTAGACTGGGATTCCAATTTTCAGCCAGATGCTAATTTTAATACCACAAATTCTTGAGTAAGGCAATTTTACATGTAAAATGGCCCTACATTTTACCAAATCACCGTTTTGTAATTTTGTTTATTAACCACTCATAATTTGCGATGAGGGTTAATGGTGTATAGGTCTTTATTTAATGATTTTTCCAAAACCGTTTTATGTGAGACCTATTGTTTTAATATTATGTTCACGGCTTACTAAATTGCTTACTGATACTGAATGCTTTACATATAGACTTTTAGTGCTTGTATACCTAGCTGGCTGAGGAAAACAAAAGTTGCTAGACAATTAAGTAGGGTGATTGTAAATCATTTGGGACTGACATTAACGAAAGAAGATTTGAAGAATGTTGTTGATCTAATGGAGCCATATGGTCGAATTAGCAATGGAATCGAGCTCTACACTCCTCCAGTCGAGGTAAGAATATTCATAGCAACTTCGTCTAATAGATTCATAATGCACTTGCTCTGTTAGCCTATTAGATCATATGTATTGTAGTGCTGTCTTTCCCGATAGTCTATTATAATAATTGAATCTATTCTTATATCATTGTTTAATAGTGGACAAGGGAGGCAAAGTTTCCTCATGCGGTGTGGGCTGCTGGTCGTGGCCTCATCGCTCTTCTATTGCCAAACTTTGATGTCG
This sequence comes from Silene noctiflora, assembly GCA_009801015.1. Classification (NCBI taxonomy): domain Eukaryota; kingdom Viridiplantae; phylum Streptophyta; class Magnoliopsida; order Caryophyllales; family Caryophyllaceae; genus Silene; species Silene noctiflora. Next base: position 12,566 of record VHZZ01014793.1, read on the forward strand.
TTGATACAATGTGGCTTGAGCCTCTTGCTTGGGAGGTCAGTTACTTTTATCTTTACGGTCAAATCAATGGTCATCACTTTCAGTGTTTCAGTTTAGGAGAACTTTTGAAATTGCAGCTACCTGAACTGTAGCATATATATCTAATATACAGGGATTGAAACATTAAACATGGGATTTCAATTACCTAAATTGTTCACAACATATATTTCTGTTGTGTTTTCAGAACAGACCTATGTTACTTTGACAATTTACTTTCGAGTCATTCTCGTGCCTGTCACCAGAATCAAAGATATGGGTAGAATGGGCCATTCTTGTGTGCGATACCACTCTCAAGGATATCGGTGTAAAATCTTGGAATCAGTACCCGGCAATTATCAATCTAACACTTCTCCTCGCAGAGATGAAAAAGGAGGCCCGCGTGTAAATTAGTGTATGAAGCATAGGGCTTGTTTGTATAGGGGGTTTTGGGAGGGAAAGGGAGGGGAGGGCGAAGAAGTGATACAAAATCCCTTGTCTGGTTAACAAATGAGGTAGGAGGGAAATGGAGGTGAGAGATTTAGAGGGATCCATTTTCCCTCCTCCAAGCCTATTCTCTCCAACATTGGAGAAATGGGAAGGAAAATCCCCTTCCTCCATTCCCCGTTCTTTTCTCTCCCCTATCTTTACGTCCCCTTCCCTCCCTTTCCCTCAACTTTTACCATCCAAACACACAGTTAGAGTGATTTTTAAGGATTTTATGGTTCCTCTAATCCATATAATTTTTCTTTTCTGTGTTGTTTCATTTGCTTTTATACATTTGTTATTTTGGGAAGTTTTATTGGGATTTTAAAATTATACACCCCACCCCCAAATTATTTCTCTCATCCCAACGATTCCCTCTCCCCACCTCCCCCTCTGTTATCCCACTCACCCAGATTGCCACCACCATTGAGTCCTAAGCTGTGGTGTCTAGGGCTGTACGAGTGTGGTAGTCATAGATAAGGCTACATGCGGGGGAGGTGGTGATGGATGGTCATCGACGGGCTGTGATTGCGGATTAACGAAGGGGGTAGTTTGTGGCTGTGGGATGGTGTCTCGAGAGTAGACAAGGGTTCTAGTGGGATGGTGGCATGCCTGTTCGTGGTGGTTGAGTGACGGAGGAAAGGAAGGGTTGAGGTAAATTCAGGGGTAATGAGGTAAAAAATCTACTAGAGATCCAACTCTTTTTTGCTTTTCCTGAAACATTATTTATATGAAACAGAGGGAATATTTCTCAAACACCTCTTTATTTCACTTAAAAAATCACTAATATTCCAGATTTAAAATTAAAAAGTGCCCTCGATCTTGTATCCTCAGTAAGCCTCGTGTCACAAAAATGGGTCATGCATGGTGAGTCATGCAAACACTTGTAGCCGAGTCAGACTGTCAGAGTGACTGGAGCTTCAAACTTGCCCACAAAATTTTATAAAACGGAGACAAAAGAGCGATGAAAGCGTTTTTTTGAGATTCAATTATGTTTTTTCTTTTACTATTGGGTTTGACTTGGAGCAGCCTATTATGCATTTTCACAGATCAGTGACCAAATATGTTGAATATTGTATATAATTTGAGTTATTGAGCTCAGAGATGCTATGTGTTATGTGTTCCTTTTCAACTGTGACTCTTGAGTCTGTGTTATTGGTGATTCTCATTTACTCTGACATTTTTCTATTGTTACATTCGTCATATGTATCCAGGGAATCGGATGTACGAAGATTACTCAGGCTAAGAGTGGCGGCTCTATGTATGGTAATGTGGAAACTATATCATATCTCGAGAAAAAGCTTGTATTTTGCTTTGGATCACATGTTGCATCACAGTTGTTACTTCCTTTTGGTGAAGAGAATCGGTTGTCGACCACTGAGCTGAAGCAGGCACAGGAGGTGAGCACTGTTTTCTGCGCCCAAGTCTTGTCATTTACATAGCACTCTCTTCATTCCATCAGAATCACTACTTTTGCATATGACCTTTAAGGTAAGCAAAGTATAAATTTAATGGTCAAAAAGGCAAATTGCCTTGTTCTAAGACTAGTGTATATCGACAAAGTAAATGTGGTGAACTGGTTTGAAAGGTGCAAAAAGGAAAATGTAGCGAATCTAGTTATCTAACCGTATAAAGGGAGGTATTACTTAAGAGTTGTTTGCTAGTACTCCATCCATCTTGTTTATATTGTCCCATTTCTCTGATGGTCAAAATGATGTCAACTATGAAAGATGTGCTTTCAAAAAATACTTACTACAGGCACATTTTTTTGATGATATTAACGTGAAAATGGTTGTT